>CABFOW010001287.1:6970-47082 GCA_902141385.1 Timema californicum | reverse complement strand
CCCCCCCCCCCTTTCCTCGAGCTACCATCATTACTTCACAATTTCCCATCCCCACTCCTTTTGATAATCCCGGCTGCCCATTTCCCGACGCTCTTCCGCCCTAGTTAATAGTTAATGCTAATGCTTTGCTTGGGCTAATAGCCTTGTAAACTCGACTTGCTACAGAGACTGAATGCATGAGCTACACTTGACGGTAAAGGGAGGAAGGCACTCGTGATGCCTTTGAGTTATTGGGGTTTAAGGGGTGGGGTATTAGGATTGGTGTAAAGGTGAAGAGGTTTGTACAATGCTTATAGTTTTTTATGAAAAGACAAGAGAGAGAGAAATAAATTTAAGGCAACTGCCTCAGTCAGCGATAATATATCAATCACTGGTAGGTCAAACGGCTTAAAATTCCATTATCTGTGCCGTTTTCTGGAACAACTTATCTATTCTGTCTCAGCTTATTATCCCTTTCTCCCTTCACCGAACCATTGCCGTTCGCCATGTGAATAAGAATGAAGGGAAAGAAAATTACAAACCTTCTATTTTCAAGGTGAAGAAGAAAACTACTCCTAGTTCTCAGCTATTTTAAATTTTCTCTGATGAACTTATCAAAACGATACTGTATTTGTTAGAGGGAGACTCACACTAGAGCACTTTTAGCTGCGCAAATATGCTTAAAATTACGTTAAATGAGCTAATATTACATTTTCTGACATTTTTCTAGGTAAAGAACTAAAAATATATGACTGTTAAGGAAAAAGAACCCCCTTTAAAAACGTTCGACTTTATTTTTAATATGCTTAAAATTACGTTAAATGAGCTAATATTACATTTTCTGACATTTTTCTAGGTAAAGAACTAAAAATATTTGACTGTTAAGGAAAAAGAACCCCCTTTAAAAACGTTCGACTTTATTTTGGCGTGAAACATATTTTGAAATGACAAATCATACTATAATTAAATATTTGAGTTCAAGATGAACGTATGTGTAGCCGTTTCTCGCGTATCAAGGCGGCCCTATTTATTGTTGACATTTAAGTTAATCGGTCATCTCAATGTTGATATATTAATATAGGTTTCGTTTTGTAAACATTCCCACCTTGAGAAAGTGGAGATTTTTTGTCCGTATTATATACAAAATATAGAATATTTTGAGCCTTATAAACATATGGATGAGTAAACTTAAAGTGAGTTATATAAAATTAGCCTGAGTTCCTATTTGATGAAGTAATAAGTGTCAACAATAATGTGGGAACTTTTGGTCCAAGAGGGTGTGGAGTTTCTTTTAGGTTGAGTAAAAACACATATTTGTACGCACGCACAAAGTATAGATTAATAGTATAAGGAATATATTCTAAATCATTTACTATTGTATTTGATAGTAGCATTTATAGAATCACATTATCAGTTATATTCCTTCATATGCCAAGTAAATTGAACAATGTATAAAATTAAATTTTGCATGTTTTTACTGTCAAATATTATGAAAAGTAATCAAAACTAAGAAAAAAAGGAAGATGTACTGTAAATACCAACAGTGAACAATACACAAATGAGTTCTACTCTAAGAATAAGTTAATGGAGTTTTTTGTCATACCAATCTATTTCCTCCTACTATATTCTTACATTTTAAACAAAATCATTAGAGTCGTTTTTGAAATATTTTAAATTTTCTAAAATAATTCTCATAATTTAACTAACATCCAATACATTTTTGCCCAAAACTATTTTATACAGTGCTGTTGGAAATGTGTAAAAAATCGTATTTTAATCAAAATTCTTAAAGAAATTTTCTGAAAAAATTAATAAATAAGAGATACCCATTAGTAAAATATCCTTAATTTTTGGTCTAGGTTCAAAATTAAAAAAAAAAACAGTATAAAATATTGATATCAAGTTTGAAAAAAATCAACCTAACTATTTTGGATCCGTGGCCATTTACAGACAGAAAGAGATACATTTGGAAAGACAAAATGGTAAATTCCCTTTTTTTAAGTTCGAACTCACATAAAACGTAAAGATTCATCACAATCACGAAATCGAATTTTTTCATTACTACAATACTTTCTCTTGATTTGAGAGAGTGAAAAGGAAACTTCAAAAATCTTACGGTATTATGAATGGTAATGTTCATTGCCGCATGTTCAAAAATACGCTACTTACTCCTATTCTGAGCTAGTTCTATCCAGTCCACCTCATTACAATTAATTTCTTCCAGGTAAATTCTAATGTCATCCTCCAATCTGCGTTTAGGTCTTCCTTATGATATTCCCATTGGTCGTACACATCGCACAAGGTTCTAGAATATCTCATTAGCAATACATGTCATATCTACTGTGCTCTACAAGACAACTATACTAACAATAACTTGTGATGAGTACATTGGGTTAAACTCATTATTATGTAACCTCCTCCACTCCCCAGTAGCCTCAACTCAAAGCACCCTTTTTTATGAACAGCTTTTTTTCCGTTGTGTATTGAAAGAGGCTACGTTTTACAACCATATAAAACAAACGATAACTCTTTTATTTGTTTTGAATGTTACGAGTACACACCTTGAAAGCAGGAGAGGTAACAACATCTTACTGACCGAGTCAAAACATACATATCCTGAATGTATTATTTCTTTAATTTCCCATTTGCGATCGTAATTGATAGTTAAAAGTGTCTCTAAATATTTGAACTCATTAACCTTGTGAACAAATTTTTTTAAGTAATATTTAGATCATCTTAACTGATCTATGTTTTATGTGTGATAAGAATCATACTGATTCTTCAAACACTAGTTTGTCAATCATCTTGATCTTAGATAAAGAAAAAATGGTTTGCAAAAAGTTTATTGATGATCAGAATGTTCTATTATTTAACCATACATTAAATTTGATCAAATAATCGAGTAAAACACACATGGCAACACTGTAAAATTTAGTGTATTTGAAAAATCTTGTTGTGAAATTACTTAAATTCGTACATAAATTTGGTTATCATGTATAAACTTAATGTCACTGCTAGCTTGGACTCCCTGATATTTATATATTAAATTCAATATATTGAGATTTCAGGCATATTCCTTGAGAACAATTTTGTAAACAATTTAATAGTAATATTAATAACTTTACAGATTAAAATATACTCAGTTTGAACTTAATGTCAAATTTTATCTATCTCTGATTAAAGAAAAGTTTATTTATTTTCTGTTGCTGATTTGGATAACAACATATTCTATATAACTTAATCTGACAAAACCATAATCAATCCTACCATCTTTAAAGATAAGTCACACTAAAATACATATAAAAATACAGAATTTACTTTTATTAATAACTAAAATAAAGATGCAAAAACTAGTCCATTGATCAAAACTTATAGATTATGTTTCCCATTAACATGATATGGATGTATCAAACAGTTGATACGAGATATTTGTCATGTTAGCTTGGCCAAATGTTTGATTGAAAATCACCGTTAGTGGTTCTACTGAAAATTAAGTTTGAGACATTAATTTGAAGTTACTTATCCTCTAATCTCTGATCAAGCCACTAATTGTTGTTTTTGAAATCAGCCTTAGATCTTTTCAGCGTTTACTTACAATCCTATTTCCTTATTAGTCTCTGATAAAATGTTTATATTTCTTGCAACATTATTTTTAATTTTACCCAATAAATTCTAAATCATCTGCGTATTCTAATAGCTGCATTGTACCCTTTAATATCAACTCTTCCATACTATCTGGGAATACCCTAATAGAATATTTTATTGTTAGGTTAAATAATATTAGTTGAAACGCATCTCCTTGTTTCAACTCATCATTTATTGCGAAAGACATATCTGATAATTTACATCCAACACGCACCCTGCCTCACGTGTAAGTTAAACATACCTCAATAATATTGATACTTTTTTATGTATCCCAACCATAGCTAAAATTTCATATAATTTGTTTCATTTAACTAAGTCACAGGCCTATTTAAAAACTATTTATAATTATTGCTGAACCATCAAGTTGTATTACCACTTTTTTTTAAATATTTGCTGAATACTAAAAGTCTAATCTGGTGTTGATCTATTTCATCAAAACCCAAGCAGATGACACACTATTTCCTCAGTATATGACGTTGATCTCATTAAAATGATGTAGGTTAAAATTGTATCGCATATTATTTTGTAGTAGTGATATACAAATATAATTATTATATCTAGTTTTATTTTTATTTTTGAAAATGGGAATTATACTACCTTCTTGTGGCTATAGCTGATAGTTCCATAAAGAACACAGAATTCTATGAATTTCCGATATAAAGATGTCACTAACTTCCTTTGTTCATTAATGTATTATTTATCACTGCGTAACACTAGATAATATTCAGTTTATAGCTTTACAAAAAAAAATCGGGAGAATAATAATTTTGATGTCTCTTTTTTATAATTATATAACTGTTCATGAATTTCGTTTATCTTGTAGCTTTAAAATTCTCTAAATAAAACATAAATTTATAAACTGGAAGATCCTATCTTGATTTGCCACTTCGGTACAGATAGACAAGGCCCTTAAATACGAGTTTAAAAATGTGTTTTGGTTATGTTCGGTAAAATATATACTTAAGAGGCATTGGTGGATGGGTGAGTGAGTGAGAGAGTGAGTGAGTGAGAGTAGACTGAGGCAACATTTATACCTGATAGTTCACGAGACACGCAACATTTTGAAGAAACAGACAACTTGTGAAATGCAACAAGTACATTCAGATAGAATGACACAAAGCGCATGGGGACTCCAGTCATAATGGGTTCATCTAATAAATAATATCTGACACTACTACCAATTATCATAAGTATAAAGAAGAAACAACGTTTGTGGATTCACACAATTATTCAAAACGAATTAACTCTTGGTGCTCATAAGTTTTTTATTTATGATTAGCAAAACATGTGTACCAATTACTGATATTTTCCCCACATCTTCTCTACCACATGTGTCTTGGAATTATCTTTCCACTTGTAAACATAAATTTTAAAATATATTTTGACATTAATGATACATAAAACCAATTGTTGGACATCCCGCAGGGAGTTATGAATTTCCAAGACATTTCTGCACATAACGAGAAAGCAGCAACTAAACACTTGTCACTCATCAATCATTGAACAGCAAGCCAGTCCACTCAATCACTGAGTTGCCCTCGGAAAACTCCTCATGCATCCACGTGTTATGCTCCTCTCAGACTGAAGTATATTTCTTGTTATCAAGGGTTAAAATACCTTTGGTGAATGTTTCATACGGTGTGAGATCAGAGGACCGAGACTATGAAACTTATTCGAACTACGGCAGTTAATCCTCTGATTTAAATCATTATGTAGTGCTAGAACTGTTATCATTCGAATAGCTTCATAATTTTTGAACTTAAATTAGAGGATCGTGACGTTATGGCTGGTATCACAAAACCAACGTCCAGATGTTTAATCGTGTGGAAGCTCCTTGAATGATCCTGACCTTGTTTTGCCTTCTCAAAGACCGTTGACATTTCTAGATTCATATTAATGTAATGTTTTGATCATGCTGGAAGGAATGACATTGGCGCGTGCGTAGCTAATGTCATCGCATTAGGGACCATCTAGAAGGTGCTCGAATAAACGCCGGTGGTGCGCGTGCATATCTTTCTTCGTGACACTGCGGAAACCATATTTTCCAGTGACTCCCGAATTTCACTGATGTCACGCTGATGTCAACAGAGTAAGTGGGAGTCTCTAAATTATTAAAGCATCCGAATTGTAATACATTACACAATTGTATTTGACAATCCTTAATGGATGCTAACTCAATATTTAGTTGAGATAGTTGCTTTTGTATCCTTATAGTTTGGTTGTAAATATTCATAATATGATATTGGTAGGGAGAAGTTTACATACATCAAATTATTCAACTGTTAACAATGATAATATTTTACTATGAAAATTACTGATGGTGTATAGTTTTAGATAGTATATATATCAAAAGTGACCGCTTCAGATAACATGACTTGAAGCATGAATACATAAAAGTAGATCCACTAGCTTTTACAGCTGTCAAATAATATTATTTACACTAAAATTGGGGTTTACATGTTGGTGATTACAATATACTAAACATCTTCAGTTCAGATATATTTTAGAATATATCTTTATTATTATATGTCAAGTTTTTTATTTTAGATTAACATTTATTTATTTACTTCGCGGGCTTATGACGGAGGATCTTCAAATAATATTCTATATGTTCATATATCTATAGATTTACTTTCTATCTTAGTAAAACATAAGACAGTCCTTATTGGCACATTGGTCCTAGCTAGTTTCGGTAAATTTCCTTACACATATCCTTACCCTATTTCCGAATATGTAACGGGAAAATTCTCTAGAAGCGAATACATTTAATAATGTACATAACAGCTATAAAAAGAACTATTTTCACCCCATCTTAGTTAGTACCCACTCGGGCAATATTAATGAATTAATGAGATAAGAAACTAGAGGGTATAAATTTATAGGAAATGTTCAGGCGTTTTTATGAAGGACGAGTTGGAAACAATTTTGGTAAGCTACCCTCACTATATCCAACCAGGATTTAAACACCGACCCCTCGCCCCCTTCCGTCCTAAGCAATCCACTCCCACACAAGAGTGACACGTTAGATAATGCGACCACCTATGTGGGAGATGGAAGCCTAAGAAATATTTTGTTCCTTGATTTTATTAATTTTCAACAAAATAGTAACTCGCACTGGTAAGAAAATGGTCGAAATGTTAGGCTTATCTAATCTGATTGATTTTTCAGTAAAAAGGTGGTGAAGTTAGTGTCCCAACCGGCCTTATTTAGGCATTTATTATCTCAATAGTTTACCTTTCTTACTTCTAAATTCTAAATTCTACCTCCCTCATCACAGCTCTAATTGAGTAGGTAATTAAAATGGATACATCCAAAAGGTGCATTCATATAAATAGTTGAGGGTGGATTTAACAAATAATTTATTTACATGAATTCTAAGTTAAATATAATTTATAAAATAACAATGTATCACTTCTTTATAAGTTATTAAAAATTTTATGTATGGAAATTATGTTTTAAAATTTTTAAAGTCCCTCGTGTAATACCTTTATTTGTTACTTCAAGTCATATTTTAACTACTTCATTCAAGATAATATTATTTCTCGCATGTGATTTCACGTTTAATTATATTAGGGGCCTATACTTGAGATAGTTAATGTTTGTATTAAGGAAGAGTTGTATATTAATAATGATAATTCATTTTTAATACACCCCATGTGATTTGAGCCATTTATTTATCAATCACCAGTAAACCAGACTAGACCTCACGCCCACCGATGTAAGTGTAGCTTATGAAGTTTTTTGTTTATAAATTAAGACCAAAGGCAGAATTAATTACTAATATTAATACATATCAGTTTAATTTGTTTGAATGGCATTGGTTTGTTTTACGTTCGTAATTTTTATAAATTATTTGTATTAAATCCCTTTGACCTTGGGGTATTTTTATTGATACAAACAATAAAAAAAACACATTATGTCAGATACATATAAGGGAGTGTAACATGTTTTAATATTGTAATTTTATTCATTCATAAAAATTAGGGAGGACACATCAATTGTGATATAGTCTGAATTTATTAATATTAACCCAAATCAAAACAAAATTATATTGTCATTATGTTCCGCACTAAAATTACCCATCTCGTTTACAATTGATTATTTACCATCAGATATGATTAATATTAATATTTTGTGTAATTATTTTCTATTTCTACAAGTTATTTTTTACAAATAATTTGTTATATTTTAAATCTAATTGAACTTACTCTAAGAAAGAAGAATACTTGCAGAATATAATTTATACATTAATCATATGTTTAGAGATTAATGTTTATAGCCTTAAGAACAATCATATTTTATTTAATTCAATTGTATTTGCTTAAAAATATGGGTCTACTTAATGTGGCTTTCAACATAGTTAACTTAAATATCTGCACTTGAAGAGTATATATTCGCTGGCAAAACAACCTTGGTCCCCCGGCGCCATTTTCAAAACCTGCGGTCTACTCGCAGAGACTCAAGTTTTAGACAAGATCCCTAGGTGGCCATAATATCTTACCTCTAAAACCAAATACTATATTAAGGTAACTTCTGTGAACGAAGGAAACTTCCAGAGGGTTTGGATATCCTCTTTTTTTCCCCCACACGTACCTCCTTTTTTCCCTTTTGGGAACTAAGTTACACGTGGTGTTCTGGCAGAACTAAGCTCAAGATTACCAACATCAGTAGAAGTGTTGCAAACCTGAGAAAAAAATCTCCTGTGGCCTATAGAACACCTAGAGACTTGCTGCAAGGAAAGACTCGTCATTGGGGTCCCATCAAGTTCTAACGCCTTCTTATTTATTAGAGAGAGGAGTCTTTATATAATTTCGAAAATGGTTGGATAAACGCTTAAACATACTTTATTTTAACGAGAAATCATAAAAATTCAATTAAATCTAAAAAATAATATTCCAGATTAAAACCATATTTGATTCAACCACATGAGGTTGGCTGTTAATTTTTTAATTTTGTCAAGTGTGACTATACTTTCCTGTCATAAATGCTTTGTAATTTAAGCTCACGATAAAATTGTTATTTTTTTCTTGTAGTTGAGAAAAGTTTTTAAATGTTATATCTTAAGTAAAATATATATTGTATTGAAACTCCCTTGGAGTGTAGATCCTATATGATTTTTTTAAAATAACTTTAGATCCTTTATAAAAACTATTGATTTTATTATTTGATCTTACAGTTATTATCAATTATTACTTTCATTTAGTTTTATTAAAATTACTACTGATATAAATAAAGGGTACAGTATACAGTACTGACTTTATAGTTATGTTATCATAAAAAAATGCATTTTTAGCGTAGTGGCTTAACGGTGTCAAAACATTTTGCCTTTTATGAGAAAAGTATGAAATTTCTACCATTTTTATACTATAGTGTTTATATTTAGAAGTGGAAGAAAGTCAGATATGAAATCTCAGTTCGATGAGAGGTCAAATACAATATACCCACACCACCAGGCGTAATTTTTAACTATTCTTAACTCAGGTAGCAAATAGTGTAAAAAAAGCATTTAAGGTGTTACTAACCAATAATTTAAGGATGTACATTCATTTGGTTGACATTTTGGGTATCTTTAGATAGTTAATTGAAAATGTATAGATTATGACTAGCTATCAGACATTGCCAATTGTGTATGATAGCAGTTGTATGTGGAGATAAAATGTGACCACCAAGGCTGCTTTATGAACTGCTTACAACAGCAACCATTGACAACATTTACCACAGCCATAGCTCTGAAATAAAAATATAATCCTTTCATAGTACGGGGATCTCAATAATGTAGCGCTCGTCATATATACATTTATAAATTGATCATGGTGTGGCAGTGTTTATTCCCAGTGTTTCTTCCACCAAGTCAATAACAACTATACCTCCCAGGTACACAATTGGGCCACAACTACCCTCGAGGACTTCATTTCACCGGCCGTGCAACGGCACATAGGTTCTTGCGAACTCCTGTATTCTGCAGCTGCAACAGAAGAAGGATCAGCATTGTCAAAATAGCTATTGAAGCGTTAACAATAGATGGGTGAATTTGGTGGTCTGCATACCACAATTACCTTCTTCAAACATCTATCTCACCTTCAGTATTAAACCACTCACTTTCTAGAAAACTCACATCCACTGGCGATGATATGGCACTCCATGGACTGTTTATCTGTTCAGAAATAATTGAACCGTGTATTCCAGTCGTGCCTCCTGATGAACCACTTTTGCTCTTGCAAAATAATTCCAGTTGACCTGGCAGCCCACTCAAGGAGAAGATCTTTTTGTCATCATGTTTGGTAGCTTACACATCAAATTGATCATTTTCAAGTTGCTGGGAGACTGGATGGGAGACAGTGGATGGCTGGTGTAAGCTGACATTTCTATTTCCCTAACAACAAATTGTTTCATAAATGTCAGTCATGATCCTAAAGTCACAGCTGAAAGCCTTCATATAATACTCAAACAAGCTTACATTGAAGAATATAACTACTATGATAGTGATGTTATGCAAATAATCAAGCCGCCTTTTGAGGACTGGTGTTAAAAATGATCAAATTTAAATGTCAATTTTGACTATTGGCTTAAGACGATTTCATTGGAGCTTCTCTTGCTGTGGTACATCCACTGCCTTCGTGAGGGTAAATTCCTTATACGTGGAATAACTGACAAAGATCATTCCCAGGTTGTTTGACCTAGGTCACATACACTACTAATGATAAATTGCTATACGTATCCATTATATGATTACTCTTGTTGAAAAATACCAAGATGTCATTGTTCCATGTTTGCAAACGGAGGGAGGCCAATATGCATGTATTTTTCAATTTGGCATATGTTATGTAAAAAGGTGTGTACGTACCGTCGACACTGATGTAGTTGTACTGGCTGTGGTTTTATTTAACAAATTAGCTACTAATGATTTGTGAATTGCCTTCGGTTTTAGGGTAAAGATCTCGGCTCATAGTTATTTAGAAAATGTTTGTCACGATGAATATTCCATAGTGTCATAATCTTCTAGTCTTTTACGCTTTCACTGGGTGGGATATTATTTAGAAATTCACTGGTATAGGAAAGAAGACTGCCCAAAATATTCAGAAGTCTTTCCCAGAGGTAAAAGATGTTTTCCATGAATAACTATCCATGCAAAGTGAGATAAATCAAGAGTCAATGTTTTTCTGGAGCAAATTTTGCTGACTAAAGACCAAACCAGTGAAAGCATGGAGGTTAGTATTACCAGTAAGCAGCTATTCACAAAAGTCTATAACAATATAAATTATTCCTCAAACCCAGGCGAAGATCAAGAAGCACATTAAGTGCATTTGCTACCAGGCCAACTGTTGGAACCAGGCATTAGTAATGAATCCAGATATGGCAAGGCCCTTTGACTGGAGATGTACAAAGGACAAAATTGGGTATCAATCTCTTTGGAACTCTTTCCTTGAAGCATCAGATTCGAAACATGAATTGAACCGCTGTAATTAGAAGAAATGGTGCACTGAACGTTGCAAGTGTGCCAAAGCTGCTCTGTGATTATATTCTGGGGATTGATGATTTGGTTCATTACATATGTTGAATATATTATTAATTAAACGTATTATTTACATTTTATTTTACATTACCATAAATACATACGTTTTACAGGATATTTACGTTTATTTATTTATTTATTAATGACACCTTAAATATTAGTAATTATTAATTAGTACATAAGTGTTTAAATAAACATAACAGATAGTGGTGTTAAAAAAAATAGGGTTAGATATATATAAAATATTTCCAAAAATCCCCAAGGGGAAG
Organism: Timema californicum; assembly: GCA_902141385.1. Taxonomy (NCBI): domain Eukaryota; kingdom Metazoa; phylum Arthropoda; class Insecta; order Phasmatodea; family Timematidae; genus Timema; species Timema californicum. Next base: position 35,676 of record CABFOW010001287.1, on the reverse strand, counting down.
CCCTGGATACAAAGTCTTAGCCCAATTTTTAAAATAGTTTAGGCTCTGTATAGAGATACACACAGAGACATACAAATGGCCTCGCAAAGAACACTTTTTCGGTTTCAGTGGGTTTTGAAACATCTACATTTATCAAAATATCGTGTTTGATTTTTTTCATGATCGCAATACTTCTCTCTCCGAGGATTTAAGAGAAAGTAAAACAGGATCCACACAAAAATTACCCTTAAAAACTTTATATTATTAAATCCCTGACATCCACATCGCCAGTAATCTAGTCCTTACCAGAGTGACGCCTTGGACCAGATGACCACCTATTCTGATTTTGTTGAATCCTTTACTCAAAACCCATTTGGGTTGTACGAATATGAACCCATTACATTTTATGTTTATGATGAGGAAGAATAATATTAGAGTGTTTCCACATTTTAGTGGAAGGAGATTGGAAACTCATTTAGGAAAAATGATCTTCAGCACACAAGACAGGGATTCAAATTCAGATCTCCCCGTCATCATAGTAGTCCAGAATACTGCCATAGTGATGATTTAGACCAATCGACTACCGAAGTAGGTGTCATATAACTATTATTATTATTATTATTATTATTAGTACCGCATCCTACTAACCGTTCGGGCTATACGCACTTACGCTAATGTGTAATGTTAGGGTGATTGTGAGATGAAATGGAGGACCTACAGTTTAACGTGGAATCCGAACCACGGTGGAGGCCTGGCATTCCCCACATTCACAAGATGTCTTGTCAGAGTTGAAGGAAGGGTTTGGTAATCAGATAAATCTATGCCGGGGACCGAGGATTAAACCCCGGCCGCTAGAACAGAAGTCTGACACCTTACCCCTAGACCGCCAGGTCACCCGTCATATAACTGTGTTATTCAAATGATGATACTCATATAAATTCAAACGCCAACTATACTCATATAAAGAAAGATCATAAACGAAATTTTTTTAGTAAAATTTTTCAATTCATTTAATACTTTGAATTATTTTAGAGACAGCATTTTTTTAAATTAGCACTTCTAACAGAAAGGCCACTAAATGAATAATAACCTTTTCTGATGGCCACATGGTCTAAGCCTTCACTCTCCCAATAGACTAGACCACCAATAATATGTAGAGCGGGATTTAAATTTCAATTGGATGTTTTCACTCTCCCTCTCAACAAATGCTGGTACACTTCTTATAAATTCACCCTTCCTCATCCCTAACTCATTAGCGTAATTAGTACATATGCGTATAACCTAAACAGGTAGTAAGAAACTATGCTAAGCAATATTATATTACGCTCATAGGTAGAGACTAGGAAGATAGTGTATAAAAGGTAGACCCAACTGGCGTGTAGGAATTATGATATACATCAAATGTTAAAGTCATATGTGGAAGACTACTTTCCAGAATAACCGGCTGATATTCTATCCCCGACCTCCCTCATCAACAATGGCCTCTAATGACGTGACTGTTAACATCCCTTGTTTGATTTTTCTATATTCATACCTTGAATTAAGTTTTAAAACTATGTAACTATCTATGCGGATGTCCTAATAGGACGCTCTTGGCTACTCGTATACATACGAGATATACTGCACTTACCAAAGCAACATGTTCAAGTAAATTAGTTATTTGCATCACATCAAGTAAGTCTCGTACAGTTCGTGAAATTTACCTTGACGTAATTTCTTGGCTACAGCAACATTCGTTTACTCAGAACATGGAAATGGTTGGCAAGCAAGAAGACCTAAGTTTAAATACGACTCTCTTGGGAATAGACTACCAAGAACCTAAAGCTGAACAAGTTTTGATTAAACTGACCTGTTTAAGACATTCATGTGAGCATACTGTAGTAAGATATGTAACCTTATATTAAAATACATCATTTTGTAAAATGGTAATAAATTTCTTTCGAAAACTTATTTAAGTCATTTTTCTATTACTAAATTGTCTCGGTGGTTGCATAGTCTAAAATAATGGTTGTTAACCTATGGACCGTGGGCCAACTGATTATATCTAGCCCGTAAATGATTTAACAAACACACAATCGTGTTCATAAACTTAAACTAATAATTAACTACCTAATAAATGAGAAATATAAAAAGTTTAAAACTTTTTGCTAGATTTTCAATTTTCTTTTTAACTTCATATGACCTGCGTTATCATAAATGCTGTCGACCCGTTCTAAGCCGTCACCTTCGCGTTAGACTAGAACGCACGGAATGGATATCGGATCCATATAGGATGTGCTAAGAGTGTTTTTTTTTTATAAAACGGTTTTCTACTCTCCATCCAAGAAAATTAAAATACACTTAATGTAAGTTCAACCATTCCCATTTTTAATATACCATCGTAATTTTAATACGTAAGGCAATGACAAAAGAGATTTAAGAATTTAAATAAACTTATTAAACTCGAAACAGTGGATGATACTTGGACGAAGGCATCTATCAAGTATTATTTTTTCAGAGCTCAAATCTTGTTCAAATTTAATAAGGTGATATCTCCTAGATGATTTACATCTCAACCTTCATGCAAATGTGTACGGTTTCCTTATCAAGCTACCCGCCTCGGTGGCGTAGTTGGCTAACGCGCTGGTTGTGTTGAGCTCGACTGCTGAGGACGGGGAGATCAAGGTTCGAATCTCGGTCGGGTGAACTGGGGGTGATTTTTCCTAAATAGTTTTCCACTCTTCCTCCACGCCAATGCGGGGTCACTTCCTCTAATTCAACCTTCCCAATTTATAATCCATTAGAGTAATTAGTACTTAAAGCGTATAACCTGAACGGGTAGTAAAACGTGGTGCTAAATATGATATTACATATCAAGCTGACTTACCTCATCTGTATATTATTAACTGTCATAAGAATAATGTAGTACATGTATACAAATTATTCAGACTTCACGTACCTATAACATATTACCACCAGTCATCCTATTTACAGAAAGGCGCGAGGAAGGTTGAATTAAAAGTAAATGTACGCAGATTTGCGTCGAGGATGTACTAGAAATCATGCTGGAATAAACCTTTAATTACACCTAGAAGGTATTAAAAAGTGGATATCCCCACTATCTGCAAATCACACACGATTAAACTGACACCTTTATCCGGGTGTTCACTTGTGAGAGTATTTAAATTAAGCATATTTATTTGGGTCCAGCGTTTAAGATATAAAGAGGACAAACATTACATTTAGTATGACAAGCTTTCATTTATTTTTTAGAAGTATTGTTTATATTATTAATATTTAGCACCGCGTCTTACTACCCGTTCAGGTTATACGCTTTAAGTACTAATTACACTAACGGATTAGGAATTGGCAAGGTTGAATTAGAGGAAGTGAACCCGCATTTGCGTGGAGGGAGAGTATGAAAACCATTTAGTAAAAACCACCCCCAGTTCACCAAACCGAGATTCGAACCTCGATCTCCCCGTCCTCAGAAGTCGAGCTCAACACGACAAGCGCGTTAGCCAACAACGCCACCGAGGCGGGTGATTTAGAAGTATTAAAAACATTTTTTTGCGCTACTAAGTTTTTTAAACTAAATTTATAAACTATCTAAACATATTCTATATAAATTCTTATCTGCGTATATTTTATACGTATCTTGCGAACATTTTCATTTGAGAATGATGAGTGTGTGGTAAGAGAAGGTAATAAACATTAAGCTCAGCTCTCTTCAAACTAATCAAATATTTGTATATGAATGCGCTCACTAAAAGTCGGAGGCAATGCGGGAGCAAGTGCCCAGATAACTCTTAATTAATATGCAAATTAATACTAATATCATACCGTCAAATCGGAATCAACATATGCATAATGATTAAATCTCCTCCATATATTTTAATTTTACCGGAAGGTTTCCATACTTTAAAGTGTCACGCTATGCGACACAATCTGGAATTAGATTCTAGCTCATTGTGAGTATTTAAAGAAAACATCAGCATAAAAAGTATTTAATGACGCACATCATTAAAATTAAATTTGAAAATGTATACCTCCATCTTTCATACCCTTACTTTGATCGATAAATAAAACATAAAAGGATTTTTCATAAACTTGATAAAAGGGAACACTTGAAGTTGAACTTTAGTGATTTAACTTGTCAACAAACCGCTACCCTTTAGTTGATTCTTTTTAATTCACTAGGTTAAAAAATAGATCATCAAGTCAAGTTAACTTTTTAAGTGAGGAGGTAAATTAGTGACTTTAAACAAAGAATATTATATGTATATTAAAATGTTTAAAGACGGGGAGAGGTTAGGCACGCGATAATATAGTGTTTTATAACTCAGGGGAATCCAGATAGTGAGCATTTCTAAACGTCTTACACAATAAAGATACTTTTATTCAGAGTCACCATAGAAACAGATCTCTACAGAATCAGTAGTCACGCTGAATAATTGTTAAGCTAGATATGTCTTTCTTGTTTTTCAAAAACTGAGAGTTTGAGGCTTCAACTTTGGTCTAATGTTTGGAGGGTGCCATTTCCCACAATTATGTTTCGCTTTCCTTCAGCTCAAATGCGGGTACACTTCCAATTTAATAATTAAAATACATAAAGCATTGACACGTGAGGTGGATCTAAAATATACAAAATAGATTCATCGTATATTTATTTGTAGTTTAATTTAGATAGCCTTGCCACAATGTTTCATATCCCTTAGATCTTTGGTAAGAATACTTTATTAATAATAGGTGTTCTGTCCTACGATAGGTTCATCTCTTATATCAGTGAACTTTGACCACTAATGTGACTTGTCCTCTGCCTCTACTTTGGCTCCCAGCTCGTAATAAATCATTGTCTACTTGCTATAAAATATAACATTATATTATTACTTTGAAAAATAAAATCATCAAATTAATAATCCAAAATGTTTTTTTATTGTCATGCAAAAGTAAGTCGTAAGGCTAAGCCTAAGGCTTGCCGTTTATTTGTTTTCAATAGGTATAAAGAGTGAAAAACTGTTTGTAGCTTTATTTTATAAACAAACACTTATTTTTTGAAAATTTCATCAGCAGGGAATTATATCTGAATACAACAATCGGAATAACTTATGTTAAAAGAGGTACACTGAGATCATAAGAGTTTGATTCTTTGTTATAACCAGTTAAACCATTTAAACTGTAGGCAATATGTAGCACACGCTTTTATCATGTTAGTCTTATCAAACCTTCAATTTAATTACGAAATGACAATCTCCGCCCATGTAGGGTCAGGAAACAGTACCAGGGTATGTGTGGTACCTCATTGAATAAAACTACGTACGACTTTTATTCCTATGCGTGATTATTCTTGTTAATAGTCTTGTTTTTGAGTCCCCTAATCCCCTGGTCTCCCCCCCCCCTTTCAACTCACCAACCATCCCAAGAAACATTACTTAAATTCCCATAAGAACCCTTTTCGGGCCTTGGGCTGCCACCCCTCGTTTTTCCCAGGGATGACCGAGTGGTGCCAAGCACCGCCACCCCCTACACCCCCCTACCATTGCTACCCCTCGCCCCCTCTAAACCGTATCTGAAACAAAGATGATCCCCTGCACGACACTGCACGCTCATTAGTGACTTTCAACTCGGTCCAATGTAGATTCTCCAGACGCCATGTGCCAAACCATTTACTGTAATTATCCATCTACCCTCTCCTACCTCCCATAGGGTTTTATTTTCTTTTTTTAAATTGTCTCCATGAGCATCACATCCGTTTTTTTCCCCTTAAAACTTATAGATGTTAAATATACAGGGTAAACTACTAGATTTTTAATTGAGTCACCTTTTGTGGTATCACATTAATAAATCGTCACCCAAAAAAATAGTTGTTCTCTTATTTATCAGCGTATAAATACCCGTCTTAACTCTACTAAATGGGTTGGAATAAGGAAGCAAACAATCTAAAGAAAAGGTACTCGCATTTAACGAGGAGAGAGAATGGGCAACACTTTAGAAAAACCAGTTAGCTAGGATTATAAATACCACTTGCTCGTCAACTAAAAACCAGACAATACGAGCTGGACATTTAAACCTTGTACCCATAGTTGCCTGCATTGTACTTATCATTGTATAGAAATATTTTAAATATTTGAATCAATATTTGAATTTAAAGACATTCTTCAGAATAACAATAGCCGTATATGGAGCATTTTAGAAGAAATGAAAAATACAAAGAAAGTAACCGAGATCGACAAAAGATCAATAACTATATTTTTTAATTGTATGAATAAGAAAGTTACTACTGTAAAAAATTAATTTAGTGTAGTTTTAAACTATCATTCAAGGTACCGCACAGAGTGAGCTAGCCTTGTTAAACTTTTAAAATTTAAATGATTATATTATAATTGATTCTCTTTCATTATTTATAGTTTACATTATACATTCTTATTATAATATGCTAATTTCATTCTTAATAGAAAATAATATTAATAATCATAGTCCTTAAGGCTTAGTAACCTTAAATTTAATCGTAAGCTTTAACTGTATAGTAATAAGTAACAACAAACAGGTTGTAAATCGTTGTAACTATGAAAATGTCCGTATAGAGGAAACCAAAATAATTTCAATTAATTTTAAATTATAGCTCGTATTATTATTAAATCGCTCATATCGCTCATATATTGCTTACAACTTCTGCGCGTTCATTACAGACTCAGTCTTGTAAGTGAACAATGTTACCCTGAACGCGAGACCAAAATTGATAATTAATCCTTGATTGATTAATTTTTTATTTTTGGTAGATCATTGGTACACGAGTCCAAGATTACTAGGTTTTAATCCCGTGTTCAGGTGTCATTTTTAAATTAACTGTAGAGTATTTCTTCATTCCGTGACCTTCTTAGATTATTTTTTATAACCACTGGTTGCTTCCCATTTGGGCTCTACGCACATGTACTATTATTATTATTAGCACCGCGTCTTAATACCCGTTCGGGTTATACGCACTTACGCTAATGTGTAATGGTAGGGTGATTGTGAGATGAAATGGACGATCTACAGTTTAACGTGGAATCCGAACCACGGTGGAGGCCTGGCATTCCCCACATTCACAAGATGTCTTGTCAGAGGCGAAGGAAGGGTTTGGTAATCAGATAAATCTTTAATGGGACCGAGGATTGAACCCCGACCGCCAGCATAGAAGTCTGACACCTTACCCCTAGACCACCAGGCCACCCTTAAACATGCATTTATTCATGCTATTGTGTTAGGGATGAGTATGGATAAACTTATATGAAATCTACTCGCATTTGGGAGAAGAGGGTTGGTAAAATAATTCAACAAAACCCACCCAAAGTGCAACCAGCGGGACTCTAACCCCAATCACCCATTCATAGCCAGTCTAGTTCATTGCAAGTGGGATGTCTTAGATGATGTGAATCCTGAAGTGGGAGTCATCTTCTTTTTTTTACACGAAAATATTAAATGCTATAAACGTTCTCGAGGCCAAGACTAACTAAAATAATTACAATTAGAGATAAATAAAAGACCAATAAAATTAAATTACGATTAATTTTTTTTTATGATTACAAAATCATGAGGTGTTATTTCTCTATTAAAGGTATTTTATATTATCGCTTAGAAAACTCAACATCATTCTTCAGATTAGCAGCTCCATCCTTAATCCTGTTTATTCCTGTGGGCGAAGAGGAACGCGGCTTTGTTTACCAATGCCTTGCTATCCCCTGCTTCCAGCCACCCACCCTCCCCCTTTCACGTTTATTTGAATTTAATAAATAATAATACGAATAAGCTCTTCCATCCGAAAAGCTCTAAAAATAGTTGGACCTGGGAAGGATGTTGTTATAAGAATTCATTATTAATTAAAGATGGGAACAGGTGGCCTCTTTTCACAGGACTTCTTATTTTTCATTTTGTTTTCTTCTCCAAAGCACAAGGAATAACAAAAGAACCATTTCATTTGATGAAGTACAAAGTGATTTAATAATAAATAGGGTAGATGAAAAGATTTGTAGTCGTCTTGAAGAATAATTAAACATTATAAAGAGCAATAAACCAACGTTAGGGTGTAAATGGAAAGTATTTGGGGCTCCATAACAAATTTACCATTGATGCTAGAAAATCTATTAATTAATTATTAGCGCTTTTTGGTAATTTTCTTAAGTCTTTTCTGGGACCTAGCTTTCTCCATAAGATAGTCTTACTTTAATAGGAACTACAAGGACTGAATCAATACTATCCCAAATGTTTCATCTTGGATGTTTTAACATGAAACAACATCTCATGATCTGAGTCAAGAGTATTTTGAAGTAACAGAAAATAAAAGGTTTGTTTTCAGTGATTTTTTTTTCAGACTTACCATTATATAAGTAGGTATTAAGGGTTTTATCAAATGTTTTAATTATATCTATTAGATCCAAATTAATGTTTTCTTTACCCACGTGTGCTTGTTTCGAGTATTTTCCCAAGAAATACCATTAAACTTTATTTATGGGCGTATAAAAACTAAAACTAGAAAATAGAGTACTACACTATTATTCCTTAGTAAAAACACCTATATCCCTTAAAATTAACCAAAATGTACATATTGTACATCACTAAAGGTATCAGTACTACCTTGGTCGTTTAACTATAGACCTATCTTAATAAAGTACATTTTGAGCTTGGTTCAAAAATATATTAAAATCCGATCTTAAAGTGTATTTTCGTAGGCAGTAATATTATTGCTATATTATTTACAATTATGACATAAGGCCTTTTTTTAGTACGTCCAGGTAATACTGCTACCTTTAAGAGTAAATGAATTATAATTACATACATACATATAAAAACCAATATACTTATATATATATATATATACTGTATATTTATTTTACACATACTCATAAATATATATTGAATACATATATAATTACATAAATCAATACGTACATACAAATAAATTAATCTAGTTTAAAATAGGACAGTGACTATGAATCGTATATGAAAATGTAAGGTTAATATGAATTAATTTTTTTAAACGTATAACTGACAGATGGCTCGTTGTTGATGTATTGGGGGAGAAATTTGTATTAGTTTGTGTTATTAAAAAAAAGTAGCTATAATTTAATATTAGAACAGTCACCAAAAGATAAAAAGGTTACTATTCAAAGTTGACTTATCACTTATAAGTTGTAGTATTATTAATTTAGTTACTTGCTCTATGGTATTAGGAACTTTAAATCTCATTGTATTGCATACAAAAGGATTCCACCTATCCTTATATTGAGCTAGTTATATATAGGCCACCTCATTACACCCTTTATTTTTCAGGTACTGTACATTCTAATGTTATCCTCCCATTTGCATATAGGTCTTCCCAATGGTCTCTTCCCATTTGGTTAGCCAGTCAATACCCTGAATACTGTTATAGATTCTTCCATTTAAGCTGCATGTCCTGCCCACCATAATTTACGAGATTTTATTATCATAACAATCTCTTGTGATGAGTGTGGGTTATTTAACCCATCGTTATGTGATCTCCTCCACACCCCAGTAGGCTTATCCCTTCTTGGACCTAATATCTTCCTAAGCATCTTAGGTATATATTAGAATCTCAAAAACGATTAGATAATATTTAAATATGTTTAGGTATATATCATAAGCTCAAAAGACGATAAAATGATCTTGAATAATGTTTAAAAAATATAAATTTTAAATATCTAAGTACGAGTTAGCAAAGAGTAACACAATACACATACATAAGCGTTACGTTTTCATTTTACTACTTGATTTTGAGGATATGCTATTTAAAAGTAATACTTTGTGTACCTCATTTATCTTTTCACATTCTTACAAATACAGTAAGCACAGTTATTTTTCCATGTTGATTAAATTTGAGGAAATTATATTTCAAAGTACCATATTGTTTGAGTACAACATCTAACTTCTCACATTACCGCTCTCTATCAAACACTTTCACACACTCTTTCTCTTCCTCACACAATTACACTAACTCACTCTATACATTCTCTCTCTAAAATAATCTTTTCTCATTCTCTCTTTCACAGTCTATCCCTCTCTCACACACACTCTCTACCCTCACATGCATTTAACAAACAATTTCTCTCACATTATAGATACTATATTCTCTCTCTCCTAAGCTCGCTCTCAAACCCTCTCTATTTCGAACGTTCTATCTCTTGAACTCTCTATATCACAAACGCTTTCTATCACAAACTCACTTTATCTCACTCTCACTCTCAATATCACCCTATCCATCTCACTCTCTCAATATCACTCACTCAATCTCACTCTCTCTCTCTCGCTCTAAGACCCACTCTTTCTCAAACTCGCTATATTAATTTCTCACTCTAACTCTTTTACTAAATCTCTCTAAATCTGATTTTTTTTCTCTCTAAACTAATCTCTGACTCTCTAACTTTCTCTCTCCAACTCTCTCTCACAGGCCCTAGCATTTTCTTTCTCTTTAACGCAATATCTCTCCCAAAAGTTTACACTCATTCTTTCTCTTTCTTTCTCTCTCTCTTTTTCTCTCTCTCTCTCTCTCTCAGACACACACACACATACAAACTCACACTTTATCACGAATTTACCCTTACATATTATATTTCTCTCTCTAACACACATACTCGTACTATCCCTCACTCACGCTCCCTCGAGCTTTCTCAATTGCTAATTCTCAGTCTCTTACATTCACTTTCTCACACTCACACTAACTCACACAATCAAACACTTACACTCTCATTTTCACTATAATATGTTATCACTCTCTTTCTATCATATATCTTAATATCGCTATATATTATTTGATAAGCCCGTTTTTAGTAATATAAATTATGAGGAAATAACTGAACATATTTTTAAAAACGAATACTCATTTTAATTATTATTGAATCAAGATGCCGGTAAAAATAGTAGCCTAAAACTAAAACCCAATTTTCCTTGTGAATTTTCCATCTTTTCTCTCTATGTGGTCAGCGGTTAATATGTACAATCATTCTTTGTTTACATCACCATGGAAACTATGATTTGTGTGTAGCTGTATATTGGTAAATAGGTCAAAATTATTTCTCTTTGTTTAAGAATAATATCAGCTCAATCATTACTTGACTGGTTTGGTGCGACTAATAAATAGAGATCTGGGAGAGGTGTCATTTTAAAGTTCTCATCGGGGCATGAAGGAGGAAAATATATATACATATTTTTTTTCAAATTATAAACATAAAACTAAATAGCTAAGTAAAGTTGATAAATTTTGAAGCATAAACATTTAACTAAAATGTTAGCAAGGGCTTACGATACAGATACTTTCCCAATACAAAATTTAAAATACATTCTAGAGAAATAATCTGCAACCATCGCTTCAACGTCCCACCAGTCTAATTCTAATTATAATAGATAAAATGTTAAATCGGGTTTTCAGAAGTGATACATCTCAATTATTACGCTTTGTTTTATCTCTCTTATTTTTCATTAAGATAAATAATAAGAGAGGCCTAATGCCCAATGTGCTTATTTAATTTGAATATTTTAATATAGTTTAAGGCATGTATTTTTATATTCAGGTAACCTGGCGGTCTAAGGGTAAGGGGTCAGACTTCTGTGCTGGAGGCCGGGGTTCAATCCTTGGTCCCAGCACAGATTTATCTGATTACCAAACCCTTCCTTCACCTCTAACAAGACATCTTGTGAATGTGGGGAATGCCAGGCCTCCACCGTGGTTCGGATTCCACGTTAAACTGTAGGTCCTCCATTTCATCTCACAATCACCCTACCACTACACAGTAGCGTAAGTGCGTATAACCCGAACGGGTTGTAAGACGCGGTGTTAATAATAATAATAATTTTTATATTTCAAGTTTCTCACATATCTTATTTCACAACCATTACATATATCCAAAGGAAAACCTCGTGCGATGTACCATTGTAAAATGTTTTCCTATAAGGGCCCATTCCCCTTGAAATTCCAACACTAGAAGCCCCCCCATACCCCTACCCCACACACACCCTTTTAACCATTTGTGTGATATGATTACGACTGTGCCATGGCATTCTGCCGGCAACATTCCACACGAGTTCAATTAGGGAAGGAATCTGCTTGCAAGGACCCCTTCATCGTACACTCGCGACAAAATAACTACAACCTATTCTTTTAGAGGGAGGGGGGTAAAGGGGGGTTTTGAGACAAAAATTTTCTTGGAAGTGTTGGGTTTACGTTTCCGTGGAAAGGAGGGGAGTGAAGTTGGATTTCGCGTTGTAGTGGTAGCTTCTTGCAACAAACAAACCACCAATAGGAGTGCATTCCGCATCTAATCAATCAACTGAGAGAGAAAGGAATTTGATTAGTTGGAACACAATACTAGATACAGGTGTTGCCAGATTCAACAAGGTGTCTGTATCAAATATATGATTATCTGAAATCTTTAATCAAAAACGAAACATTTGTCATCAATTGCTCTATAATTACCCTAATCATATCAGGGTATGTTTTTCTTGCTTATTTTCCTTTAATAAAAAATAGGTAGCACTCTGCACTCTTACATATTCTCTAGTAAAATTTATTATCGTTTGGTAGCAAGTTTTTAAATATAGTGTCAGCTTATCAGTTAGCTACCCTCAAATAAAATTTACTCAGAAGTATAAACACAATATTTTTATTATTTAAACACTCTTCTGAAATAAATTTGCCAGTCAAAATTGTTGGAGATGATTTTAAAACTATTAGAATATGAAAAGAAAGTTAATATATTGTCCGACAAAAAGTTGTTATATAATAAAATATACCATCCACCATTTGATGAGAGACACTTCCCAGATATCCATTTTGAGACAAGTAGCTCTAATGGATTAGTTGCTAAGGAAAGTGATTTTGTAAAATTTAAGTCACACTAAACATTAATTTAATTTTGGCCTGATGATATTATGCTTGAAATTAAAATTTAAGTATCTCATCAAAAGTATTTTGAGGCTTATGATTAGATATTCATGAAACGTTTAAATAAATTGTAACTATTTTTCTGGAAAAAAAGTAAGTTTTTAAACTAGTTTTAATTTTTTCAAATTTACAGGATCTCTCAAAATATTTTACAGTAGTTGTATCTTCATTAATTATAGTTATAGAAAGTCATGTGTAGAGTAACGTAATTCTCACTCTGGTATAACGATACGTTATAGACATTGAACTCCCTAGGTCCATTAGTCATGTAAGCCTCGTATTGGACTGTTGTTTTCCTGAATGTAAGGTGCGGGTTTCAAATCCCAACTGGCTGTAATAGGAGTAGGTTTTTTCCTCCTTTTACAGATAAGAAATATCTGGCACATTTCCTATATACAAATTTCTAACTTCCTCGTACGTATCCTTTTATCTTAATTAATGTGTGCTTATAACCCTAGCAGGTACTAAAATACCACTGGGGAAAAAAATCTACTGACTGCATTGTGCTGAAGCATTGAATGAATGGGCGTGGTATGAGTCATTGGCTTATTATATCAGCCATGAAATCAGGCAGTAGAAATTGTTTGTGTTAAAATTCTCTAAAGGCCGTTTCACTCTTAAATTGTAATACAGGTCTAATGAAGAACGCAGGTGCCATATTTTACCCTGTTGAGACATTTACTATTAATTATACAAAAAAATTATCAATTTAAACAAAGTGAATTGACTTTATTGTGATACATTTAAAATTTGGTTTATATTAAGCTTGTATATTTTCTGAAATAGTAGACTTAGATCTATATTTATATCTAATTTTGGTCCTATTGAATTTGAACATGAGGTCAAATCACGCAAATGAATAATAGTTAGTATAGCTGTCTGTTATTATATATGCATATACTTAAAAACTACATGAAAAAGATTGCAGTGAAATAAAAAAAAAAACATTNACTTAAAAACTACATGAAAAAGATTGCAGTGAAATGAAAAAAAAAACATTTTAATGATTGATGTATCTGTCCAGAAGATAGCCGTGTGAATTTAATTACTGACAGTTTACTCGATTATTTTCTATCATTAATTTTAATACTAAAATAAAATTTAGAGGATGAGTACTTATTCGTGGATACGGACAGTGCCCCATGGCTAGTTGGGTAAGTGAAAAACACTCTTTGTGAAAAATCTGTTATTCCCATATTTTTTGAACAAAATTACATTAAATTGAGAGAAGAGTGATGGGGCAACGTTGTACCTGAAACTTACATCAAAAGTATATGTTAGTTCCCAGTAAGTGCTAAAAGGTTGACCCTCGCGTGGTTATGCATTGCTCCAAACGGCGTATACTAGTATTATGTGTGTACGTGGCGGAGCAAGTCGGTGTAAACATGTCGTAACAGCCGTACGGTTTCATGCCATAATTTTCTCGGGCGACTGCAGTGGGTCATCAGGTGGGTACACAGTGCTTTAGGGTGATCCCAGAAGAAGAATTATTATTATTAGCACCGCGTCTTACTACCCGTTCGGGTTATACGCACTTACGCTAATTTGTAATGGTAGGGTGGATTGTGAGACGAAATGGAGGACCTACAAATTAACGTGGAATCCGAACCACGGTGGAGGCCTGGCATTCCCCATATTCACAAGATGTCTTGTCAGAGGTGAAGGAAGGGTTTGGTAATCAGATACATCTTTGCCGGGACCAAGGATTGAACCCCGGCCGCCAGCACAGAAGTCTGACACCTTACCCCTAGACCGCCAGGTCACCACAGAAGAAGAAAAATCGAGTGGTGTAAGTGATGGTGCCCTTGATGGCCATTCCGCCAGCCCCATTCGCTTGATCCACTGGTTGGGGTGGACTTCATTATGTAGTCGCCACAATGGTGTATGTAGGGGTGCCTTCACACTGATACCTCATCCTCTGGCACACAAGATATGGCACGTACTCCAGCAGCCCAGGTAAAACCATCTCAAGGAACGTACGGTATATGTGAGAGTATAAACGATATTGTTACAAATAGGGGGCCTCAATCTCATCCCCGACAATGCTGGCCACAAACTCAATGCTGGCCACAAACGGTAACGTCTTCCGGGGATGTATCCAGCGTGCAGCCGTGTCAATGGTCTGGCTCGACTGTCAGATACTCCCATGGCCATTGCTATATCCCAGTATTCAAAGTGATAGTAGTTCATTGCTAAGTACACAATATTGACCTCACATTTCTGTTTACGTCTAATTAGTGATGACAATGAAATGTTAGGTACAATGTTAACACAGCCTTCTTCTCTATCTGAAATGTCAGGCACAATGTTAACACATCCCTCCACTCTATCTGAAATGTCAGGCACAATGTTAACACATTCCTCCTCTATATCCGTAATGTTATGTACAATGTTAACACAGCCTTCTTCTCTATTTGAAATGTCAGGAACAATGTTAACACATCCCTCCACTCTATCTGAAATGTCAGGAACAATGTTAACACATCCCTCCACTCTATCTGAAATGTCAGGAACAATGTTAACACATCCCTCCACTCTATCTGAAATGTCAGGAACAATGTTAACACATCCCTCCACTCTATCTGAAATGTCAGGAACAATGTTAACACATCCCTCCACTCTATCTGAAATGTCAGGAACAATGTTAACACATCCCTCCACTCTATCTGAAATGTCAGGAACAATGTTAACACATCCCTCCACTCTATCTGAAATGTCAGGAACAATGTTAACACATCCCTCCACTCTATCTGAAATGTCAGGAACAATGTTAACACATCCCTCCACTCTATCTGAAATGTCAGGAACAATGTTAACACATCCCTCCACTCTATCTGAAATGTCAGGAACAATGTTAACACATCCCTCCACTCTATCTGAAATGTCAGGAACAATGTTAACACATCCCTCCACTCTATCTGAAATGTCAGGAACAATGTTAACACATCCCTCCACTCTATCTGAAATGTTTGGTAAAATGTTAACACACCATTTCTCTATATCTGTAATGTCAGGAACAATGATAAAACATACATCCTCTATATCTTAAATGTTAGGTACAATGTTAAATACACCCTTTATCTTTATACGAAATGTCGGGAACAATGTTAACACATCCCTCTTCTATATCTGAGGTGTCGTTTTTCTCAAATCTATGGGAAGAACGGATTTTTTTCAAATCGTGTTTTCGACTTAAACTTACCCATCTAATCGTGTGATACTGTCCATATTCGCCTATTATTACTCACTCTGTATACAAATTAGAGTGTTATCTTATTGTTTATGTGGTTTTACATCATACATATTATTTTTACTGTACAACCAACCATCCCATGAATTCGACTTTTCTTAATTTTAATTTTGTTGTTTATCGGTTCACAAAAAAATAATTTCCATAATTTTTTATATTTATTTGTTTAATTAAATTTGTAGCTGATTAAACACAAATTAAATGCCCCACTGACTTATTTTATACAAAGGGGATCCCAAAATATAATTAAATTCTCGTCAAGTTTGAAATTTTTATTTAATGTATGATTGAGAAAAGAAATTAAAAAAATTTGGTCATTTTATTTAAAAGAGTTTTAGATTGATCGTATGTCTGTGTTTAAAGAGATTACCTGTATTGAAGTATACATTTAATTTCCTTGGTAGCGTATAACCCGAACGGGTAGTAAGACGTGGTGCTAAGTATTATAATTTCATTGGTGTAATAAATTCTTACCCACCTCAGTGGCATAGCTAGCTAATGTGGATAGTTTCACGTTGAGATAGATTGCCGTGGACGCATAGATTGATGTTCAAATCTTGGCAGGGTGAACTATTTTTTTTCTATAAATGGTTTTCCACTCTTCCTCCACGCAAATATGGGTTCACTTCCTTTAAATTAGACCTTCCAAATTCCTTGCCCATTAGCGTAATTATTACAAAAGAGTATAATCCGATCGGTTAGCCAGACACGGCGCCAAATAAATAAATAAATACATGTTTGGACTGAGCTAAATTTATAAGATCCATTTTTAAGGACTTTTATTCTTATTTTATCTAAGTTCAAAATCAATTCTCTTGATCCTCTTTGACGGATGAAATTTTTTTTAATGGTTTCAAATCCTTTTGTTAGCAAATGTTTTCATTGGGCGTCAAATGTAATGAACTAGGCTGGAATTTCATGAATAGATTAATTGTTGCCTTTGAAATAGTCTTATATAGATTCCCATCAGAACTTTTAAATCAAACCATGATTCTTAAAGAATGAAATGGGGTCGTGTAAATCGATTGGCCACAGTGGTTACATCATTTATCTTTATTCAAAATACGAGAACATATAACAATATCAAAGTGTGTTGTAAATACCATATAAATTTTAAATTTTTATGTGTGTGCTCAATTTCTTAATACTGGTCCAGGATATACACATAATTATATTAATAAGGTGGAGGTGAAATTTTTTGGCATAAAATATCATCTTAATACACCCAACCATGATTTGAACCATTGATAATCCAGTTAAGATCAGACTGACGCTTTAACATGAGATTAGATTATGTTAATCCTTTCCCTGAATCTGGATGTAACGTGTAAAGTGTAATGTGAAAACCTTATTTTTAGGCTATTCCATCTTAAGACTATAAATAAAAGACAGAATCTATATATCAAATTAAATTTTGAACAAAAATATAATACAGGCAGTCTGATTACATTGAATTAGTGATTAATAGTTTTTTTTTTGTTTTTTTTAACATTCAGGCTTGGAAAATAGCAGCTGCTACTTCCATGTACAGTTTTCCCTTGACGTCTCTGTTCGCAGTGTTTGTGTGTTTAAAACTCCACACTTAAACTATATGATGCATTTAATTCATAAACAATTTGGTTATGACCCGCCTCGGTGTCGTAGTTGGCTAACGCGCTCGTCGTGTTGAGGCTCGACTGCTGAGGACGGGGAGATCAAGGTTCAAATCTCGGTCGGGTGTACTGGGAGTTTTTTTCCCTAAATGGTTTTCCACTCTTCCTCCACGCAAATGCGGGTTCACTTCCTCTAATTCATCCTTCCCAAGTCCTAATCCATTAGAGTAATTAGTACTTAAAGCGTATAGCCCGAAAGGGTAGTAAGACGCGGTGCTAAATATTATTTTGATTCTTCTTCTTCTTCTTATTATTATTATTAATTAGGTTATGTGTCACACATGGTTGTGGTAATCGTGAATACGTCTCAGTAACTTGAAAGCGATTCCGATCGGCCGCGTGATACATGAATGGCTGAACGCTAGTCTGACGGGGTACGACTGGTTACATGGGGAACATCTCATATGCGTGGCTGTCGCAACGGACAAGAAACGCGGAATTGTTTCAAGAGTTCAAGACGCTTGTTTGACACCTCTCATATGAAACAATGCAACACACTATATAATAATAATAATACTTAGCACCGCGTCTTACTACCCGTTCGGGTTATACGCTTTAAGTACTAATTACTCAAATGATTAGGAATGGGAAAGGTTGAATTAGAGGAAGTAAACCCTTATTCACGTGGAGGGAGAGTGGAAAACCATTTAGGAAAAACCACCCCCAGTTCACCCGACCGAGATTCGAACCCCGATCTCCCCATCCTCAGCAGTCGAGCTCAACACGACTAGCGCGTTAGCCAACTACGCCACCGAGGCGGGTCAACACATTAGAGCAGGGGTCTCCAACCTTTTTCTCGATTGCGTACCACTTGGCAGCACATTTCCATAAATCGTGCCCTTTATTTTAAACACAATTTTTAATTAACACTGTAGTAGTTATTTATGATTTAATTGTTGCAACTAAAAATAAATTGGCTAATAATGGGACTAAAAAACATTGTGATAATAAACTTAAAAAAATTAAAAAAGAGGCACATATTTTTACATTCATAAAGAAAAGTTAAAATAAAGACTAACATATTTAATTAATTTATTTATATATTATTTTAAAAATATTTTATTTTTGAAATCAAAATCATTTTCTCAAATAAATTTCAGAACATATCTCACGATTTATTTGAGTTAGTTTCATAACCTTTGACTGATTTGTTTGTCTTACACCTCTGGCATATAAAGCTCATTCTGCAATTATTAAAATATTTTCATGTTCCCCCAAACGTCTTGGCATGTACCCCAAGGGGTATGCGTACCCTAGGTTAGCAACCGCTGTACTAGTGCAAACTGGTCGCAGCGTTCCAAAAACTAGTCTGTCCCTGTCCTTAATCTCATAATTTTTGTTAAAATTAATAATTGTTCCGAATTTTAAATTTAAGGTTGATACATATTCCCTTGTTTTCTAAATGAATTGCTTCTAATGATTAAAGAAACACAACATAGTAAGGATATATGATATTTTAATATTGCATTTTTTGTATCGTGAGATACGATAAACACTATTTAATTCGTTTTTTTACGAGATTTTTTTGGATCTTACGGGCCACTTGATAGGACGCCGTGAACCACACTTTGATTAAAACTGCAATAGGTAGTGTTCGGAACAACTATTACACCCTGCAAGTTCTTAAACTCTAACGCCAAAATTATAATATAGTTATTATCTTTATTATTATTATTATTATTATTATCACCACGTCTTACTACCCGTTCGGGTTATACGCTCTTACGCTAATGTGTAATGGTAGTGTGATTGTGAGATTAAATAGAGGACCTACAGTTTAACGTGGAATCCGAACCACGGTGGAGGCCTGGCATTCCCCACATTCACAAGATGTCTTGTCAGAGGTGAAGGAAGTGTTTGGTAATAAGATAAATCTGTGCCGGGACCGAGGATTGAACCGCCAGCACAGAAGTCTTGACACCTTACCCCTAGACCGCCAGGTCACCCACTAGAATATAGTTATCAGAAAGCCAGATAAACATTACACTAGCTCTCGGCCATGGTAGATACAGTCATCGTGCTGTTAAACGAAGTCACGCATGACATATGTAATACAAACAAGCTTCTTGTCCGACAATTTTGCTGAGTGTCTACCCACCGGCATAGTGGAGGCAAGGTAATTAACACTGTTTGCCAGTGCTGACATCTTACAAAGCACAAAGTGAAGCAGATCTAACCCGGAGCCAGGAGATCAGTTGGCTACATTAGTAGTGTTGACCTTTCTTGTACGACGTCACAAGCTAGCCTTCTGGTCACGTGACTTTTAATGCCCCAACCAATGGGACATGAGTATTATTTATCTCCCTTTAGCTACCCTCACCATCGAGCATCATGGCCTCAGAATACTGGAGCATTATGGTAAACAATAGCTAGTCACAAGAGGAAAACAAAGCGATGCTTAGGGAATTATAAGTAAACAGTTTTACCTAAATTGTCTTAATTTAACATTTCTATGTAACCTTAACTTTACCCTCTATTTAGTTCCACATAGATTAATATTTCATTATTGTTTTCAATTAAAATTCTTTGACAAACTTAAATTGATATGACATATGTTACTTATAAAATAACAACAGGAAATTCTATTAGTCTTTGTTAGTGTTGTAGCTTAGTTTACAAAAACATTTTCCAAATTATTTTTGAGACTATCTAGCTTTAAATCTCAACAGTAACTTAAAAAATAGAAATATTTTTGTTTATCAAAAAATGACTTTAAATAGCAAACCAATCAAGTTTTGTGTCTAAATATGGCAAAAGAAATTAGATTCTGCAATAATGCATCATCTCGACATAACAGAATTGTTTGGTTTCATGAATGTTTTGTTTGACCACGAACCAGAAACTAAAGGCTCAATAAAGGCCGTAAAACAGAGAGTACGTTTCCTTACATAATGACACTTCTAATCGACAAAAAATTATTAGTGCAATTCTTCTCAATCGCCCTCATCATTCAATGAACTTATTAGTAGTAGTCCTACAACCAATTGTTGACTGCAGTACCAAACAATAGGTTCCAACGTTGTTTTTTCAATACTTTAATTTATTAGCTCCAACCAAGGGGAGTTTTGGCTATTTACATTAAAATTTGACCCATTCTTTAATCATAGGTTAGCTTTGGTTGTTTGAGTTGGGACGGAAAAGAGAGGCTTTTATAAATATTAATATTCATAAACAAGTTTATAGAGGTATTTATTGGTAGAGACCCTGGGGAGTTTGCCTCTGTCATCCTCCCTTAAATTCGGGCCTGTCCCTAACTCACATGTGCTATTAAAATTGTTATAGACTCGACGGATATTTAGATCATGATGAATACAATATTTCCAACATATAGTTGATTCGAAATATTTACTTACTAATTCGAATCGATCCCAATTATAATATTTTGTTTTGGAATTTTTTTTGATTAAGTACGAATCATAGAATACTATTTTGAAAGCATTTCTGATCTATTCTGAACCAAATACTTTAGAATCCTTTTTTTATCGAAATAAAATAAAATATAGGCCTAAATGTAACCACACTCTATAACTGAGCGTTTACGAATAAATTGTTAACTATAAGGATCGGTGTTGCTTTCATTAGAAATTATAGTTATTGAAAAGTTGAACAATTATATTGTAATGTTTAACTAAAGCTAGTCAAATCCGTAGAAAAGATCCATTAGATTGGAAATTTCAATTCCAATTAGAAACTTGTAAAAATAATTTTAGAAATTAGAAATCATATACGAAGCTTATATTCGGAACCAAAATCTCGATGGTTCACTCATGCTTAATAAAGCCAAACCAAATTTATTGGTACAACCCAATGATTTTCAGTGTCACCAAGCACCTAGATTATCTTATGTACAGTACAATTTTCATAACAAGAGACTTATCTGAGATATGTAAAAGTTTCTATAGCTACTTATAAATATTCAAACATCCATTTATGCTATCTTTTGATATATATTATCAATAACTATAAGATAATATTATTAATATTGAACATAATATTATTGATTACAGCAAAAACTGATATTTGACTTTAGGTTTAAGACCCAAAGTTTGACTTTGTTTGCTTCTTCATTAATTTGGAGAAGTACACATACTTAGCCATTCGGGAGGTTGCAACCACCCGCTCTCTTGATTTGCGAGAAAGCACATGTATTAGGGAAGTCATGACAATAATTAATGGTTCCCCTCTGAATTCTCCGTATTTAATTTCTATGAGTGGCGTTGGCGAAAACTGACAAGTATCTCAGATCAAAAGGCATCTCATATCATGTCTTATAGGGATATTTTGGCTCCATTGATATTGGACAGATGTCTTTTCTTCCTATCAAAAAATAGATTTGGTACAAGTTTTTATCCAGTGATCTTGGACGAATTTTATTCCGTGAACTTCAGGTCGTACGAAGGGACTTTTACCCAAAAACCCAGAGGTAGCTATGATATATTTATTATCTAAAATACCCTTCCTATCATATTTCGTTTATCCATATGATTATATTTTGCTCTCACCACATTGGTTTATTATTTAATATTTAATATTTATTGTAGAACGGTTTTGAGAGAATACTTTTCTAAATCTTGTTCTTTATTTGGAAAATAACTATGACAATTATAGTAAGATCTTTGCTATTCATTATTGAATAGTTCAACTGCTATTTAAATATTTATTTGTAAGAACGTGTAGAGAGTATTTATTACACATGTACGTAGGAAATAGGATTTTAAAAACGTATACCAGTGTTCGCATAGTCTAATAACATTTACTTTCTTAGTTCTTACTTGTCATATATCAGCAGCATTGCAAGAATATTAACAAGATAACTTTTATACAATTTACTCTCATGTTTAATTGAGTGATAAGTGATATTTCATATAACTTTATTGGTTTCTATCGATGCATGATTAAACTGATAACATATTATAATCGTAGATAGAAAATGTAATTACATATAAATATTGTTTTTGCTTAAGATTTAAAGTAAGAGGTTTACCTTATATGCTCTCATTATGATCTAGCCTTCAAGATAGCATCATAGTATAATCAGACAAGGTAAACCTAATGCCGTTAGGGATAAATGTGGTGTACTTCAAATCTATCAGCCATATTGGCTTATAACGTATAAAAAAAACAAAACAAAAAGTTCAGCGTTAATTGGATTCAAACTCGAGTGCAATAGGTCCTTCCACCTGCTACAACCGTTGTCAGGCAAAGCACTGTGTCCAGTTGACAACCCGGAGGGGGGTGGAATCATAGTCGTCTATGGTAATCGAGAGTGGAGGGGTGCGCATATGTGGTAATATACGTCAGAACATATCCTACCCTCGAACTACCCTAATTCTACTCTCTCCAACATATTACTAGCCCCCTGTCCCCTTCATTTTACTTCTCATCCCTTCAAATACACATCCCTAGCCTAGAGGTTTCACTGGGATATTATGCCACCACGCTGCAAAATATTCCGTTTGATGCCAGACAGACACACATCACCCAGTCCAGGATGCCTTAGGGGAGGGTGGGTGGTAGGGTTGTAACTGTTGAAGAGGGGTAGTTTACACATACGAAGCATCTGTGTTTACCAGATACATGTTGTTCGCTAAATGACTACGTGACACTACGTGGACAAGGCACACGATGGTGAATCTCGTGCCTCTTAATTGTGCATCCGGCGTAAGATTTTCTTTTCTGGACGAACTAAAATAGTCATATATTGCTGATATGGCAACAGTGATACACACATGATTTTTGGGTGCATATATTTCGGCGAGTATTATATAGACTACATTCAGACTTCTGCCAATCCCCCCATCGACCTGGGATGCTTGGTATTTGTATAGTGAGATTGGTTGACTCTGGTGACTTGACTTTAAATGCAGCCCCTAGTCTCCAACCTGTTTTTTAGAACCTACCTTAATTCCACATAAGACTCAGATAAGGAAGGTATCCCATCCGATTTTTAATTTTACTTTGATAATTTAAATCAGATTGACTATTGAGTCATTAGTTTTCCAGGGTAAAATTAGGTTTTATTAGACGAGTATATTATGATTTATCAATTAGTGCGTTTCAATTGATGGTGATTATTATTATTATTATTATTATTATTATTAAAATGTGTTATTATCACTAAAACAATTAGATGCTCTGTCGTTTGACAGGTCCATTATTTTTGTCTGTGAACTTAGAA
Source organism: Timema californicum (assembly GCA_902141385.1). NCBI lineage: Eukaryota > Metazoa > Arthropoda > Insecta > Phasmatodea > Timematidae > Timema > Timema californicum. The sequence goes on along the minus strand of CABFOW010001287.1, from coordinate 11,704 downwards.
TGCCAATGCACCTGATCCTATATCTCTTCCTTCGGCTCCCAAAATGTTCTTCCTTAATTCATATAATCCGATATTTGAATCCTCCTTATTCCTAAGCTCCTATTTACTTCAACCTTTACTTCTATGATATCGTACAGAAAAGAGTTCATCCTAAGAATATGTCCGATCCAGTTTGCTCTGCACCGAAGAATCACATCCAAAATGGATCTCTTACCACCCACTTTTCTTAGGACTTCATTTGTCACCTTGTATGTGCACCTGTATCTTCTCAATTCTTCTCCAGCACCACTCTTTAGCTCTCTAAGTATTTCTTTTCCATCTTCCTAAGAGTCCAAGTTTTCGCTACGTACAGTGCGATTCTCCAAATGTAGCATTTTATCAGTTTTTTTCTCAGTTCCAAACTCAATCTGCTGTTCAAAAGTAACCTCTTCTTGTTGAAAGTTTCCTTAGCCATGGCAATCCTCAACCTAATCTTCTTGGTGCAGTAGGCATTTTTTGTCAGCAAACTTCCCAAATTCTTGATTCGGTTAGTGAATTCTATCTCCTTCCTTAAAATTTGGATTTGTATATAATTAATCAAATACATCATTCTCAATATTTAAATTATTGATAATTTTATTTTTAATATCAATACTGGCTATACGTATTTACCTCTGCTAATAGGGTGGATATGAGTGAGGTGTAATTTACACTAAATTTCACATTTAAAATTTTGGTTTGTTAATTGTATGTACTGTATATATAAAATTTAAACTATTAAACTAATATTTTACCTTGAGTGAAAGGGTCTATAGTAAAATTCATAAAGGAACGACTGCTAAACTTTAGGGTGAACAAAGTTTACTCTCAAGGAAATCGGTCTTTCATTTTTTGTTGCAATTATGTGTAACTTATAAAATAGTGTCATCATTCAATGTAGGACCGCAACATTTCAGAATAAATAGATTGTTTGATTGAAGAGATGGTATATCGCAATGACGTCATACAGTCTCTTCACAATATGTAACCTTGGAACTGGCCTCTAAGCTTACCCTGAATATCAACACCAGTAATGGTGGACACGCAATCAAATCTGAAATATTATTGATTGGGAGTAGTGGGTAAGTCGAGGTAGAGATGAGAAAAGTATTGTTTAATAAGAAAATATCTGATTTTACATAGGGGAAGAGTGTAAAATGATTTATAGATAAACCGTCTGGGTATACTTTGGAAGAAGTTGAACCTTGTTATTTTTACTACCGGCAAACCAGACCAGAAGTAGTTGACGCCTTATTCCGTGTTTCCATCGATGCATGTCTGAGATGAATAAACTGAATGGGTAAACAATACACATACACCAAAAACTACAAAATACTCGGTATTTTTATAGCACCCTTAACCCAATCTTGATTCGTTTATTAAATTTGTCACACCAAGTATTGTACTAAATTTACAAGTCTCAAATAGAAGTTACTCATATTTCCTTCTCCCCATTATTTATTTCAAAAGCCAAAACGCTAACCTTCAACCCATTTACAATTTCTACTTATACTGTAAAATTTATGCCAGAATTTTGCCAAGTATATATGTTGTTTTTATTTAGGTTTTTTTTTCTGGCGACACTGTATGTTCTTCTGGGTTTTTTTCTAGTGATTTTTTTCAAAAGCGAATCTATGCGCATGGCCCATATACTTAGTTATGCCCCTCAATTTGTGATTCCGGTACGATGCGGGTAGCTTCGGGGATGGTAGAAGTCTCAGTGTGAATACTGATGGTCTCGGGTTCAGGTGGGGCTAGAGTGCACCTCGACTCACACACGCGCTTTGCCTTGAGGATATCAAGGGGACAAGTGGAAGCTTTCAACCGAATCGATTGTGTCAAAAGACTTGTATTTTTAATGCTCTATTTCGTTCATACCTTTTTTTATGAGTTTAACAAGAGCTATTGACTTATTACCTTAAATATATAGGAATCATAAGATTAATTTATAGTAAATGAACCTTAACTTAAATAGAAGGTTGTATAAAACTTTTCTTGGAGTGAGAACCCCCTTAGAATACCCGAATCGTGATTTTAAATAGTTATTTTCTTATTAATAAATAGCGAGGCAAACTTTTTTGATAAGATGGATTTAAGTTAATTACCTGTATAAAAATTGGGTAGTATTATTTGTATAGCAAGAAATCTTTAAAATTAACATAAATATTTAGGTCAACAATGATAACACTTCATTATATTATAAGTGCTGTTATATAGGTATTAATAATAAATATAAAAATTGACAGCTGCATACTAATATGACTTTACGTATGGATGAGAGATAGCAGGTAAAATAACATTTTTATGTGTAAGATAATATTTTCCTTATGAAATTGGTCTGAAAGTACATATATTATTAATAAAATAATGCAACTAGATTATAAATACGGAAACATAGGTACATATAATATCTGATGAAAAAGTATAGACTCTAAATAAAAGCCTATTCAGACCATTTCAGTGGTATAATATTCGGGCATAAATATAAAGGACTCTAGTTTGGTTTTCATGTCCAGGCAGCTCCTGCTTAAGATACATTTCGTAATAGTTTAAGATAGTTTTTGGTTTCAATAGCAAATAAATGGTAAATATAATTGTATTATCTTATATGTGTGTTAGATTACATGGCAACATATTTATACATTATGATTTCAAAAATTAAAAAGTTTGATTAAAGACTATAGTCAGAGTTTTATATTAACCTAATGGATTACAAATGTTGTTAGCCTCAATGAATAGTGTATCAACCCTATTACGTCACCTCCATTGTAGTCAAAATATTTGCGATTTGGATCAGACGTAAACGTCACATATCCTGGATAGATAGTAATATTACTTTGCTTTTTTCATTAGAATGTATCTAACATGGTAGGGTATTAGTGAAAATAGTCAATGTAAGTGGAGCTTACATATAATAGGTTTTAGTAAGAATAAATATTTAAGAAATACTATTTATTTTAGATAAATACAGAATGGTTAAGATTTACTATTATAATATTAGACCTTTTATTTTGTAGGCATGTATAGGCCTACTATACATCCAAAGTGACAGCTGCAGATATCATTATTTGACTTACTAATAGATTAGATATAGTTTATAATGTTTTGTAACCGTCCAAAAAGTTTCTTACAATCTAAATAGGAATGTTGATATTACACTTAATCCAATTTTTTAAAAATTATCTTTAATTACATTTGATGTTGGAGTTCATATTAATCGTTAAGGCATGTTGGATAGTTTGAGGAACAGGATTGAGTCTTATATTTATTTATAAGTCTAAAACTTTGGAGAGATTTATTATTAGTATTGAAAGTCTACCTAAGTCGTATTGGAGAAAAGTGTTTGCCTTAGGACCCAGTGTTTGGTGGTTCACACCCATCTGAGGTCGATGGATTTTTCTCGAGCGACGTAGCACAACTTTCTTTGGAGGGGGAAATAAAAACGTTGGTCTCATGTTGATTGCAGCATGATCCATGGAAGATATGTTAAAATACCTTTCTTGAAAAATGGGTACAATCTCTCGCACTTACTCACATAATACACTGTTTCTTCGAGCAAGTGTCGTGGTTAGCGTCAGCCAGGACATTAAACTGTAAAATAGGTCCTCCAAAACAAGAACGGTAAGCTTTTGTGACTCGCCATAAAAATAACGTCCACCCCGTGACAGCCGGATAAGATGTGGGAAAATAGTAAGACTATTATTTATGTTTAAAAAAAACGCGTTTTTACACAAATTGTGATATAATAATAAAGATAGTAAAATTAAATAACACTTAAAACTTATGTAATAATAAAAGTCAAAAATGTTAGGTGATCGAGATGGCACAGCTACGCGAAGGCGGAGGATAAAAACTGAATGATCAAATGAATAGGGAGAAAAGTTAAAGACTAAATCTATGTTGAGTCTAGTCAACGTTTGGTTAGCTTCCCTTCGACGGAGAAATTATTAAGGCCCCTTACAGAAATATATAAGAGAATACACCTTCAAGAGGTGGGAAGAGGAGTAGGTCTCATAAACGATTTAAAAAACTAGAGGACGTGTACAAGTACTCGAAAATTAGAGTTTTACTTGTGTTTTAGTGTCCACTTGAGCTCGACTCAAAGATTTTACTAAACCTTAAAAATTTTGATACTCTGAACTTTAGATCTTTTTCCCAAATATTCATAATTTAAAATTTTTATTTTGTATTATTAAAAAATTTTCATAAAAATTAAATTAACTTTAAAAAATATATATGTTTGTACTTGGGTTATGCATGAATCTATTGCAGAAATTCAACTTGAAGTAATTATTACACAAATATTGCTCTCTAACTCATTCAAACTCGACTCTAAATCAAATCTTAACCCACTTCGGTGATCACGTGGTCCAAAACGCTACTCTCGTGTTGGACTAGACTGCCAAAGATGGGGAGATCGTGGTTCAATACCGGTCAGATGTACTGAATGGTTTTTTTTCCTAAATATTTTTCCACTCTCCTGCCACGTAAATGGGGGAGGCACTTCCTCTTAATTAAAAATTCACTATCCCCAAGTCATTAGTGTACTCTGTACATAGTCTTATAGCCCAAACGGGTATTAATACGCATTGCGAAATTAATGGGGTGTGGCTGTGTCATGGACACGTATACGAATACGTATTTTTTTATTCTAACACCTTATTATATTCACTGTCACTACTTTAAACTAATGTTTTATATACAATCGATAGATTT
>CABFOW010001286.1:120005-158548 GCA_902141385.1 Timema californicum | reverse complement strand
GTTCTCGTGTGTTTCAGTCTGATCGTAAAGTTTCCTATTTCTGTCCTGGTATATTTCTTGTAGTTGGCGGCAGTTTGTCATCATGTGTATGTTGGTATTACTAGTGTATCTGTCTGCCCCTGTGAGTATTCTTAGTATTTTGTTTTGTACTGTATGCAGTTTGCGGGTGTGTATTTTGGAGGCATAACTCCATACTACACAGTTATATAGAATGATGGGTTGAATTGTCTGCTTGTATAGTAGTATTTAAGTGGGAATTGAGAGCTGCCCGCTTTAAACAGGGAGTACAGTTGTATGAATCTACACATTGCTTTTTTCTTGGTCTTATCCATGTGGCTCCTCCAGGTGAGTTTCTTATCTATTGTGATCCCAAGGTACTTGACTTCGTCTTGGAGTGGGATCTCTGTATCAAATAGGGTGAGTGGGGGAGGGAGAGTTTTCCTACCTTTGGCTAAGATTACTGCTGCTGATTTTGTGGGATTTACTTTAATTCTCCAGTTGGAGAGCCAGTCCTGGAGGAGGAGGAGGTATCTTTGCGGGATATGCCTTAAACATACGCATAACCGTTTTTATATAACATACCCCTTGCATATTTCTCCCCTCACCAACAGTTTAAAATCTAACTAATAGAAAGAGTCCTGGTGACAGGTGTTGTGAAGGCTAGCTTCTTATTGGTATAGGGGATTGCCATCTTTACCAAATAGGCCCTACTGCAAAATTGTTCCCTTTAAGAGGCAAGATGGTATAAAAATATATTTTAAAGGTGAAATACTTTACCCTTTATTTCTTAGAAACACGTGTTTCTTCATGCATGAATCTTAAAATGATACTCTACCTATATTACTTTAAATATAAATTTACCTTCATCCATTACTTTTTACATAATTTAGAGTTAATTAAACCAATATCATTATAAGTTTTGCTAAACAAAACTGATGAAGATAAGTTTAATTTATTTTATAGAATATGCGGTGTTGTAAAAACCACCCAAACATGTAATTTATTCGCGTTTTCTTCCACCTAACCGTATTATTATCAAAGTAATAAAATATATGTAGGCCCTACCTGTTTGTAAACGAAATTAAACATATAAAAAAATACAAGAATTCCGGTAATTATATTGATTATATCAATAATTTAATTTTTTCATATAACTCTTATCATAAAATATATCGGGCAAATATATCAACCAATTTAAATAAATAACACTTTTAAAATTTCATAGATAGGGAAGGATTGTTCTTTGGAATGCACTCATAATTGATTATGTGTCTGACATAACTTTATCTTAAGAGAGGAGAGCTACAAATATTTCACAATATTGCAAATTAAATTCATATGATTTTATATAAAAAATTATAATAGGTAGATCTTTAAAAGAATACTTAAAGATAGGTTATTGAGAAAATACTATAATGTATGTTCTAGCATTTATATTTTTGTGTTTTACTGTAGAATATTCATATTCTCAATCAAGTGACAGGTTTGTTAAATTAACTAATTTGGAACTTTTTACTATTGATGAATATATATATATATATATATTTAATAAAGAGCTATAAGAGAATAAGTTTAATACTTTTAAAAAATACATATATTTCTATATAGTGATATATATATATATGTGTCCTTTTTTAAATGTATTAAATTAATCCTTCTCTTGCTCTTTTTTAATTATTTAGTTCTTAAGGAACTGTGCCTAATATTAATGACTATTAATGCAAACATTTTAAAATGTTATTTTACTTTTAAAATTTGATAAATTTACTTTAGGAATTTCACCAGCCTCAATGCCACCTCATTTATAGATGACCTCATCTATCAATGGAGTACATCTGTTTTCTACGATCACAACGTAGATCTTATTCCTTTAAATGACAGTTCACAAATATTCAGCTTGGTAAGTGTAAAATAAGAATATATTACCAGATGTTCCTTTTTCTATTAATTTATTTTAAATTATTCTACACTCATAATAGTAAAATAGTAATTTATTGACACATTTCTGGAGAATAAAATATTTTTTTAACATCTTTACTAATAATATACACTTAAAAAATTATTTTAAATAGCTAAAGGAATAATTACAAATATATTAAGCTAATATAATTTACGTTTTATAGGAAGTTTCTTATATGTAAATTCTCAAACTATATGTATATACGTTTAACCATATTCATTCTTCAATTCTACAGCTATATTATTTGATTGATATTATCAATGCTTCTAAAGTAACAATAACTTTAGTTTAGAATATTATAAATTTTTATTACAAATATTATTAAGATTTATTTTTACATGGTCACTTCCCATTAAATTTGAACTGTAGATATTACTTTTAATTGCAAATATAAAATATGACTTCATGTAAATTTAGGTATATATTCTATAAGTACTAATTTCCCTATCATTACCCCGTCAGAATATATATATCCAAGAAGGATGTTATCAAAAATTGGATAAAAATACACAAATAATATTATATTACAATCTCTCCAGGTATCGAGCTAGCCTTCCTCCACATTATTTTCCCATTTTCTCTCACTATCAGTGAGTGTTTTCTCCGGATATGGACATACTACTCCCCGTTAACTGTTGATCTTGATTTCTCAGGCGGACAAAGCTGAGGTGCAATTGATCCTTAGTGAAGGGTTTGTCGCTTACTTGTCTGACGTGGCTAGAATTGGAGCAGTGAAATACAACATATCATCTGATGGCCGTATTATAGTCTCTTCAGATATACGCTTCAGAAAAATAGAGGTCAGAACAGTTCCTGGACCAGAATAGAATAAGTAAAAATATATGTTTGTATTATTAAATATACAAGTAATAAACTGTATATATTAATATTTTCATATTTTGTGGGAACTAGTCAAAACTTGATTTGGTTTAAACATATACACAGAATTACGGTTTCTAAAACAGTTATTTAAAACCTTTTAAAATACCCCAAATTTGATATACGTTTTCTTAAAGTTCCATTTTCTTCTTGAAAAATACTCGCGCTCAAACGCAACAATGAACACTATTTAACAATTACATTAAGGCATAAAGACAACATCAATAGAAAGACAATTAAATAACGAACACCAAAACACAAAAAAATCTCTGAATCACTAATACATTGAGCCCTCTACCCTTTATGCCTAAAGCATTCCATTTCGTTCAAATTTACTGCTATGTCCCACAAGGTTTAATAAAGCCTAAAACAGAATATATCAGCAAGTTTCACAGCTCTTGCTCTCTTGGAAGACCTTGGAAGACATAACAAGAAGGTAAAATATAGCAAGCATACACGCATAAACAATAATATACATGACCAAAACACTCTGCGGCAGATTTAGGCAACTCTGGCGCTCTAGTACTAGTAACAGCACGAACCTGGTGGCTGCCCCTCAAACTAATGGCGGCAGATTCAAAACATGGTGAACAATGGGAGCTGCTGGAGCACAGGATATCGGGATAAATATTTTCAACTGTACTTGCAACTATAAATAGTGAAAACTAGATGGAAATAAATGACATGTCAGATTCGGATTTTGATGGAATGGACATTAAAAAAAAAGACAAATTTATGTTATTACTGTTCACATTAGTAATATTTTAAAATAATATTGGTGTTATCGTACTATTCGTCAAAAGTGTTAACTACATGCTAAATGGGAAATATTAATGAACATAATAAATAAGTTTCTAGTAACTTTTTAACTGATATAATCATTTCTATTATGAACTACTTTAGATAAACAGTATTTAAACGCTTCATTCTATTATGATAGTTTTACCTTTGATTGACTCTATTATTCAATTTGGATTATTCGACCTAATATTAATACTCATTTTATTATATCCCCAGTTAACGCTTTATATTATTTATATCAGTCTTATATTTTGTAAGGAACATAACAAGTTCTATAACAGCGCTGAAAAGAAACACTTGTACTTCCTGTCACTCAGAACTTCTACATAATGAACTAGCCTGTAAAACTACGTGTAAGACAAGCCTCCCAAGTTGTTTGCTGTTCTAGTGTGGGCAGCCCTTTAATACAAGACGGCTGGGTATTTATTTCCTAGGTCCGGTACAATTACTACGTGAGTGAAATCAACAATTCGACAGCTCTAGAAGGGAGGTTTGACGCAGCTGTGTGGTTCACCACCTTTTCTATCACTCTGGTTGCCGAGGAGACTGAATCAGGCTATGATACGCATGCGCAAAGCTTTAAAATGTCCAACACTGGGTAGGTAACACTACATTTAACTTCTAATGCTCAGTGGCTTTATTTTAGACATTAGTTGAAATAACCGCATCCTAATGGTGGTTTTGACATCAGTTTTGCAAAATATTGTGTTACTTTATAGAAGGAAAATATGATATAAATAATATTAAATTAATAGTGCAGTGCTATTTGTGGGAATTTAGAAAAGAGCAGGCAACTAACTTATGCCTTTTTTTTATTATGTATAGATCCACCTTCTCATTGGGAGGTTTGTGTTCCATATTTTGGTAGGGTGTCACAGGTAGGCTCTTATTCAACAAGATTTCGATCTTATGCTAACCTAAAGCATGTACTGCAAGTTAGCTCTGAAGGTACTGCGTGAGGATTGTACATCAGCCCAATCATTCTAGTGCATATAAAACCCACTCCTTAGTTATTTATTTTACTGAGTCTCGACACACATTTGGACTACTCACATTTATTTAAATTTATGGGAATGAGATTAAGAAGATATAATTTTAAAATATGTACCCAAATTTGCTTGGATGGATGGTTGGAAACTATCTCGTCATAGCAATTATCAGTAAACCCAACATGAGTTTGAGCATACCCCATCTTCAATAAACGAATCAAGATGGGCTTGACGTTTAGTCCACCTGCTCACCTATGATAGTGACACCCATTACTATAAAGGGTATTTCCTGTTTTCTGTCTCATGTTGAAATGAAAGATACAATAATACTATTTTAATATGTATTTTAAATAATTTATCTCGTTTATAAAAATGTTATTCTGATTGTGTATCTTGTTTTAACTACGGGGAATCTACTATACTACTAAATATTGTTTATTTGATCTAAGGTGATTGTAGCCCTATTTAGTAAACGTGCATTTAGAAAATTATAAAAACTATAAATCTGCTGTAATTAAAAGATTATGTTCCATCTAGATCTCACAAACAACCATGAGATCAGCTGTCTAGCACTTATTGGTTTTCTCAAAGATTATTGTATAATCTAGAACAAGAGTGGTCAACATAACTGTGACTAACTTTGGTTATTTAATGTTTTGCTTCAGTCGTCACAGGCTAAGTATTTATTTATCTAACACGAAGAAACTTTGTTTTAAATATGAAATTGATAATTCTTAGTAATTTATTCAAAGAGAAGTATTGTTTTATATTATACCTGCAGTGTTAGATAATTTGTCAATATATATAATTCAAAATATTTATTTAGAGGGTTTTATCATAACTTGTCAAGAATATAAAACTAACTTTGGAAACTTTCTGGTTTTAGTGAACCAAAAACTCTTATTAATTGTCAAATAACTTCAATATTCCCATTTTATTTATTCAATATTTCTATGGATCTTAACCACCGTAGAGAATTGTAGTAATTGAACATGCTATGTTAACCACAAGCACATTATCAAATTGTTATTAGTCGACGTGCATTATAATTATATACATATACATGTTACATAACATCATGTGTGAATGATGAACAAAGTGAAATACATTTAAAAATGCCAGACTAGACACAGGAACTGAGCCTGGACCCTTTTGCTTTGCACGCCAATGTTCTTCTTCTTAGACAACTTAAGGTGTTTCGTACCCAGCTTCATCTTTTACTAGCTATCACAACAAACATAACAACAATAACATTAACAATATCAACAGCAACAAATTGTGGGAATGTGCCCTGGGTACAAAATGAACCATGGTGGATCAGTCGTGAAACTTTGTCGTTGAAACCCAAATATCCAAGTTTGGTTCCAGTTTGAAGGTTGTACAATATTTCCCTGCTTAACTAAATATTTAAACAATATTCTTTATATAAAATCAATAATAAATATGTTTAAAATGCATTTTTTGGAGGTACATTTTAATTTAAATTTGTGGCCATTTTATTAAAAAGGGATTGTCTTAACTATTCTATTAATGATGATTATGATACAGAACACAATATTATTTTGAAAGTCATAACTTAAACATAGTCAATTTGTGAGAAAATTTTTAATTTACGGGTGCATTACGTTATTAAATTAAAGTTATAAAATTAAATATACACTGAACAAGTCAAGCATACAATGTAATACTACTCTTATTACTTTAATCACCGCTTCTTACTAACCACTCAGGTAATACGCATATATAATAATAATAATAATAATAATATTTAGCACCAAGTCTTACTACCCGTTCGAGTTATACGCTTTAAGTACTAATTACGCTAATGGATTAGGAATTGGGAAGGTTGAATTAGAGTAAATGAACCCGCATTTGCGTGGAGGGAGATTGGAGAACTATTTAGGAAAAATCACCCCCAGTTCACCCGACCGAGATTCGAACCTCGATCTCCCCGTCCCCGGCAGTCGAGCTCAACACGACAAGTGCGTTAGCCAATTACACCACCGAGGCGGGTTACGCATATATAAAATACTATCTATAGTAATTTGTTAGGCATTGTAAATGTTGAATTTTGAGGAAATTTAGCATTAATTGTTTGGACGGAGGGTGAAAAACCAGTTATGTAAACCGCGCTTAGTACATCTGACCATAATAAAACCCTTATCTCACCATATTCAACAGTCTAAGCTATAGCGAGACTTTTTCCTTAAACAATGCGGCCACCGAGAGTAATCACATGGCCTTGGTCATTCGGAACACTTTGTTACATGTATCATTTTCACAAGTAAAATACTAAGCTACGTTCATTCTATTTACCTAATTATACCCCAATAATACACATCAATTATCTCTCTACTACAGGAAACTACACACATGTGTCACTGATAGTTAGAGCTCAAATCAGACGGGGACTTCCAAAATTTTGCATGTCTCTCCAAGCATCTCTATGTATAGGGAACCACCTATCATTTCTCGGTCCTTTTATTAAAAAGTTTTCTTAAATAAGTTTAAATCTTTTGCTAGTAAAATGTTCCATTATTAATTTAGAAGATTTTATACGTTATTAGGGGTAAGAAGAAATTAATGAGGCTTTGGTAGTAATTTGGGACCGGGAAAAATCGTGGACAATTGAGTTTATTTAATGCTGAATGTCATTTAAAAAAATTTCAAGTTGCACAGCTGTGACCAAGTTGACTGAACTAACGGATTTATATTTTTTTTTTGTGCTTTCTCAACAACCTCGCTGATGACTATATCCATCTCAGAACATCTCATTGTATGTGGGGGCAATACTTGGTACGTTTAGGTAGTCTTTACTACACCTAATAAAGCTTAGCCAAACATAGCCTGACATATACCACTCTGCCAGTTTCTATCCTGGAAAAAGAGTGAAAGGAATCAGTTGCTAGAGGAAGAGAAAGAAATATAATCATTAATGTATCTCAGATCTCGCACTTTAAACCATTGGATCGCAATTGTCCTTGGTCACAATCAGAGCGAAACTAATTCAAAGCCGGCCCTGAAAGAGAGAGATTTCTTTGAGTTATATTACTGTACCAGACCTGACACAATTAATAATTTTCAAAATAGTCAAAAATTACACTTATAATATTAATGATTACTTTAGAACTATAATGAACAAAGCTATTAAAATTAAGATTAAGTGTTGTGACATGTTAAAAATGTCAATAAATCTAAAATAAATTGGTCCTTACAATCTACGGTTTTCTTACATTACCGTTAGCGTTATCATCAAAGTAACTAAATAAATGTTACCTCTTTAATATGTGTGTTTGTCTGTATAAAACAAATCTGGCTTCAGTTCCTAATAGCAAATATTTTGAGAATAATTATAGTCTTTGTAAGAAATGTGTTATTGAGAATAGCACTAACGATAGGGATTCTTGGAAAATATTAATTTTTATATTATAATACTAATGGTATAATTGTCACTCTAAAAACAAAAATTAATTTATATATATATATATATAATATTACAGGATAAATCCACACATTACCAAATATATAATTCCAGAAAATTTTGACGAAATTTGTAAACTGAATATCAAAATAAGGTGTACAATACCAGAAATTGAGAGTGTTTTAAAATATATAGCCTGGCTTATATTTATCTAACATTACCAATAAAAGTTATTAAGCTATTTTCTTTATAAGCTTATCATATTAATTTTCTTACATACAAGTCTTACATAAAACAGCTATTAGAACTGAACCTTAGGACAACAATAGCTTATTTTTTTGTGATAAAAATGAAATAAGAATAAATTAATAAATATTATATAACACAAAGAGAAACTAATGGTGGTTTTGACTTAGTTTACTATACCAGTTAATCGTTAGAGAAAAGAAAATTATCACTGTCAAAATCATTTATTTTACATCCATGAAGTTTTTAGTAATTATTATATATTGTATTGTTTTACATTTATTACATTAATACAAGGTAAACGTAATTGTTATATAAATCATATCAAATGAAATTGATCTTATACTTTCAGAAGCTTTGTTTATTCCACATCTGGTGACGGATTATCAGATACTCTGAAGGGGAAGATTAATAGTATCGTCTCGTCTGACTTCAAAACGTCCCAGGAGGTTGTGATCGTCCGTGAGCTGATACCATTCATGGATGAAGTTCTTAACAGCACAGTCGATATTAACAACTATTTACAATAATATCTTGCTTTAAACCATTATTTATCTATAAAGACAACAAGCTCCCAACAAGATGTATTATTTTAATTCAAACTGCATTCCAAGCTGATGAATTACATTCCCAACCTCGCAAAGCATCCACCAGAGATTGAACTGCAAATCTTTTTAGTGGCAGCTGGGATTGAAACGTTGATAACCGGTCTTTAACAATACCTGTAATGTAAATTTACCTATTGCTAAATTCAAACATAAAATTTAATTAGCTACTACTTTGTTAAATAAAATATAATAAAATTGAAATAATTTACTGAAAATAGCTCTTTTATTTCTTGATATAAAAATCTGATACACTATTTTCATGAAACCACTTTAAAGTTTATTCATTCAGAAATATTTGTTTTTATATACAGTTAACTACTGACTATTCGTGGGCGAGTTGTATGGATGGCGTCTTCTATTTGGCATCGCCATCAGCATAGGATAGGTTTTTGAACAACGCCATGTTGGTGAATAATATAGGGCCACTGTTTGTTGTTATCAGTAAAACTCTTAAAGATAACATTAGGACCAGAGAGGTAAAACCTGAATGCAAGCCGGGAGGAGTACTTTCAAGGTTGTGACTGATTAATTATCTGTAACAGGGAGACGAAACGCTCCTATCTTACATAGTGGGGTAAGGAAGACGGAAGCAGATTAAATTATTATCATTTTTCTTTAAGCACCACGTCTTGCTACCCGTTCGTGTTGAACACACTTACACTAATGTGTAAAGGTAGGGTTATTGTGAGATGAAATGGAGGACCTACAGTTTAACGTGGAATCCGAACCACGGTGGAGGCCTNGGTAGGGTTATTGTGAGATGAAATGGAGGACCTACAGTTTAACGTGGAATCCGAACCACGGTGGAGGCCTGGCATTCCCCACATTAACAAGTTGTGATTAATACACTTCTTGTCAGAGGTGAAGGAAGGGTTTGGTAACCAGATAAATCTGTGCTGGAGCCGAGGATTGAACCCCGGACTACCAGCACAGAAGTCTGACACCTTAACCCTGGACCACTAGGTTACTCAGCTTAAATTAATCACGAGACTAATATATAGTTTTAAATGATGTGTTCATTTTGAGTATACTGTACATTGATTATGTTTTACAGTCTTAGTGCGTGAAATATAATGATGTGTTCAAAAACGCAACCACGATAGGAGGACTATTCACGATTTTGGTTATCCATGACACTCGTCCCCTCCACTATCGTAGTCGTAATCCGTATTCTGGAGTTAACTGTACGGTAAATAAACAAATCTTGGCCTCTTTTATAGCAAAAAACGATGAGAGTTTATTTATCAATGTATGCTCCCTTGTATTTTTCAATAATTGATTAAAAATGGAAAATAGTCATACCTGCTTCAAAACCAAGGATAATTTACGGCATATATTTTGTTAAATCCTTAATATAAAGATAAATTATGATTTGGTTTGTTATTTCGTAATCAAAATAGTAATTAAAATATGTTTCTTTGTGTAGTAATAATCACAAAGGGAACGTTACATATGTACATATTATTCTATCCAACATATAAATAGATGGATGTTCAGAAAATATTATTATTTATCCCATTAATAATGGTATTTACAGCTCCAAAGTATCCAAGGAAATAAAATTGCCTTACAAGTAAAATAAATAAAATGTATGTGTATAAATTCTGTAACATTACTAAGTAGGTAAGATACCTGGAGACAACAAAGGTGTAAAAAGAGGTGTTTTATAAACTTTAATCAGTAATAAGATTTTAATACCTTACTCATTTCGCCTGACCACGGGTAAAGATGAATCTATTATATAACAAATTAGGGATATTAACAATTATTAAGTTATTTAAGAAACCTTGAGGGTGTGTACCTTAAGCACTTTTCTTTAATTTTGAGAATGTAATTACTTAGAATACATGGCCAATTATTCTAATAGCTCATACACCAGTAAACATAGAATGATAAAATTTAATTAGTCTTACCTACTTAAAGATAACTTAAGATCTACTCTTCTAGATCCTTAGCTTTGCATATGTAATCATGGGAACTCCATTAGGTGTACTTCAGACTTTTGTTTAGTCAACAGTTGGAACGTATTCGTTTTTTCACGATTATATCCATTGCGGCCCCGGGAACGTCACGAAACAATAACACCAGGAAATAAATAGAGCTAAGCCTGGCTTAGGCCTGCCTATTTAGCGTAAATCAATACACTTTGGACATATACCTGTATCCTTTTGCATATATTACGCATTTTACTCCTAAAATTACGTGACCAATTATATGGAGGGCTCCAGAAACTCTGTAATGAACCTATATGCAATTTATTGACTTTTGCATCTTTCAAAATTACATCTTAGATAATGTAATTGTTCAAACTACTTATATATTTTTTTATTCACTATACACCAACAAAGTGATAATGTTTAATTTCTCGTATTAAGTAAAATTATTGTAATTTTGCCAATTTAGGACCTCTAGATGAATATATAAGATTCATTAATAAGCCCCCAAATCCTAAAATGTGGATCTTACAATTTTGTATGTATACATGTATGTATATCTATCACTGCTTATTCCTGGATCCAAAATTGTTAGATAGATTTTAGTGTGGTGGACTGGATAGTACCTACTCAAGATAGGGATAAGGTGTAATGAGAGGTAATTGATAGAACTATCTCAAGATAGGGATAGGATGTAATGAGAGGTAATTGATAGTACTAGCTTAATATAGGGATATAGTTTAATGAGAGGGACTGTACAGAACTAGCTCAAGATAAGGAGGGTAGGGTGTAATGAAAGGTAATTGATAGAACTAGCTGAGGATAGGTATAGGATGTAATGAGAGGTAATTGATAGAACTAGCTGAGGATAGGTATAGGATGTAGTGAGAGGTAATTGATAGAACTAGCTGAGGATAGGGATAGGATGTAGTGAGAGGTAATTGATAGAACTATCTCAAGATAGGGATAAGGTGTAATGAGAGGGACTGGTTAGAACTAGCTCATGATAGAGATGGGAGGGGTATCCTGTGAGGCAATTAACTTTTGAACTTCTAGTGCCATAAAGTATATAATACAGTACCTCACGACTCCTTTTTATTTTTGCACTATTATTTAAATTAAGGGTACCTAGTTAAGTGAGTGATTTTTGAAAGTTTTTTTTAAACGGATTTTTTTTATCACGGCATGTTACCTCCCTTTAATGCGGTTCTTTTGTGTAGGTCTACTAATTACAACTGGCTTAGGTATTAGAAAGGTTGAGCATAGTCGCCCTCCTGCTAAGAGAGAGAGAGAGAGAGAGTGGAAAACCATATAAGAAAAACCACTCTCAGTTCATTTTACCGGCATAGATGCCCGATCTTCCTGTCATCACAGTCAAATGAATTGTGTGATGCCTTAGATTATACGGCCACCGATGTGAATATGGGATTAAGGATTGTATTTTAAATTGTTATCACTGTAGCGTTCTACCTTGTAAAAAGACACTGTACGCAGTTTTTGTGGGGTAAAAATTAGTTTAAGGGTAATTAATATCGACCAACTTACTTATGAACAAATAAACTGTCAGGGGTGGACCACTTAACAAGCGTGTTACAAGAATTCATATTTTTAATACGTGGGACGCTGCCTAATCATCTTAGATACCCAGATTACGGTGGATGTATTACTAATAAAAGATTGCTAAAATATTAGTAGATATTAAACAAGGAATATGCTGGCTTAGTATGATTGATACTCATTACGAACAAACCAGATATAGTGCAAGTACACAACTTACTAATCTAGGTTTTATTAGGGAGGGAGGTATAGTATCTTTATCTTCTTTCCGCCCCCTTATCAGATAAGCATTTGGAGATTGAGAAGATATTTTACTGTATCACTGTGCTGATTGATTTTTAAGCTAACTTTACAAAAAAAATTAATTTTCTTTATGAATGTAAGAGATTCACTTGTCTTAATGGCTTTAAATTAAATATTAAAACATATATATATATATATGCTACACTGGTGGAAATATTATATCATAAGGTATTATGATAAATCTTATGAGTAGTGCAGTTTTTCTAACATAGAACTTCTCAAACGATTATATTAGATGTGGGTATTTATTGCACAAGATTAATCGCTTAGTAGCGACGCGCATCAAAACCAATAAGACTAAATAAAAGGACAAATTAATTATGATAATGCCTAGTTTCAATACATAATTTCATAATGTATGTGTGTCTGTATATTTCTACGACCTCCAGTGGACCCTAGAATATCTAGAACAATGATTCTAAACCGTGGGGTCTTGGCCCTGTGGGGAGCCACAAAATGTTTTTTTTAGGGGGAGGTCCTCGAGAAAATAATTTTAAATGCCATTTGCTTATTATTTAAGCCAATTATATTAAATTTTACCTTTTGGAAGAAATAATTCTATAATCGTAAGCATGGGAGTATAGTAGACTCTCGATTTTCCTGGTTGGTGAGGGTGAGGGGAAGCACGGTTAATAGAAATCATGGATAATACTAACAATGCCCATTTGTTTACCATCGCCATTCAAAATTTGTTGCTCTTTGTCTCTACTTATTTATGTGAAACGCACTTTCCACAGTAATGAATATTAAAAGAAGCAATAAAATTGACTCAGAATCGACTCCTGCACATGAATAGCATTAAGTAACCTATAATTGAAACCATAATTGAACAATTAGTGGGAAGTGTTCAACATTAGATAAAGGTCCTAATAAATACATTAAGTTAAATTAATTTATTAGATTTTGCTTGTTTGCTTGTTTGTTATTATAATCAGTAAATAATTCCACTGTTTTATAATAAAGCTTAGTGATTAATATGTTAGTAAGAACTAGGGGAGAACAAACATATTTTATAATATTTCGGTGGCCACGAGTAATAAAATTAAAACAATCTCCACCTATGAAGCTGAAATTTTTCAGACAGGTAGCCGCTAGCTCATAAGTCTGCTGTAACAATTGTTAACGTAACTGAAAATTTAATGTGCTCCCCCAAAATAGTGAGGCGCGTCCCAGAAAACCACAGTAAACATATTTCATAGCTGATAAGACCGAATATTCTGAAATTTTGTAAGTATTCAGCTCTCAATTAAAATGTGTGCAGGAAAATATAGTGACCGAAAGCTCCCAGTTTCAAAAAAAAGAAAAAAATCAACTCATAACATTATCGAGTTTGAAAAGGCCTGGGAAACTTGAATTTTACAGGCAGGTAGTCCATAACCAATAAGGATTCAGGAATACTCGATGACAGAATATTACAATTTGGGATCTTCCAAAATGTCGGGGTTTCCAAAACACAAGGTCATAATTATTCTTGAAGAACAATATACTAAGAAAACGAAATCTTTCAGGTTGGTATTCCCTGATTCACATAAATATAAATATATAATTTCCTAGTGTGTATATGTCTTATCACATTACCAAGAATCCTCTAGACGACCTATAAAGCTGAAATGTTGGTCAGTTATAGTGTAGACCACGGTACAGAAACTAACAATACAGGATTCTCGTTTTAAAAAAAATGTGTTAGTTAAAGCCGTTTATAAATTCAAAGAACGAAGTGAAGCCTTTTTTCGTTTTTCAACTTATACTAAAAATATTAGTTGCATCCTAATCACTATTCAAGCTTAGTTCTCCTGCTGCAGAGAGCCTTCCTTGTATACCTGTTAGTACACTAAAAATAAACATTAATATGTAACCAGAATATGTATTTATGTAATTATCGTATGATATAATTTATTAAATATATAGTAACTCTAAAGTTGTTAGGGTTGGTTTAGAACTATATGATATATTCTACTACACTACATAGAGCTATCGTTTTAAAACTTGCTTCCATAAATAACCACAAATGAGATTTCAAGTGAGAAAGCTATTAAACGCTCAGGACAAAACATGGTTGGCTAACCTAAGGACAAATTTACCAGTTCCGAATCTGATAATTTTGGATGATCCATGGGTAAGGTAGCGAGTGGTTGATAAATTACTGTTGTTGGATGTTAAAGGTTCTAAGCTACCAGCGTTTCATAAGTGGATAATATTGTATTCTCCAGGGACTGTCACTAGATGTTCATTATTCGCTAGTGTTCGATGTTTCAGGTGCAATCCTTCTTATAATTTTTTATTTGTTAATTATGGATGTTCCAGGGCGAGTCCCAAGGGGTTCATTATTCCTAATGTTGGAATTTCCAAGGGCCAAGATACTTATGGTTCATAAGTTGATAATTTTGGATATTCCAGGGCCCAGGCTCCAGATACCTTTAATTTGCTAAAGTTGGATGTTCCAGGGCTAAAATCATTTAACCCATCAAAATCAGACATAATTCAATCTCACACTGGTTCTAAATAAGTTACTATTAAAGCCGTCTTATAAAACTGCCTTTGACTCACTATATATTCAATGAATGACAACGGACACACAGTTTTGACGATCTCAGAAAAAGTATTGTGCTCTCCTAATGGAACATAAATGTGTGCTTTTCCAACAGATTAATATCTTGCTCTAGCACTCGAAATGCTGTTCCTGCCATGGGACATTTTCTATCCGAGAAATAACGATACGTATTCGTGAGGGGAAGAGCTATTTTCCCATCCACGCCCCTACTTGCCAGCAAATTAGATCATAAACTTGAGGTGTTTTACAAACCTTGTTATACTCTCAGTCTTATCCTCGCCTGAAGAAAATAAACTTCTTACTAGACAAGCTACACTAATAGTCAAACCGCCACGATGGAATGGGTGGTCTCACCACTAACTATACAATTGTACCTCCATCAGAGAACACTTGTTTTGGTAATAAATGGTAATTATTTAATTATTGTAGTTTAGTCTAGTTATATTACTCTCCTATTATAAAGTATGTATTTGTATCTCCTTCAGAGAACCCTGGATAGTGTTAAAAATGTTCATTTAATTATAGTAGTACAATTTGTTTAACTTAATTTGTTAGGATGTAGGATATAATTCTTTCTCCTTTAGCCAACCCTTGTACGGGTCAGACGTGTTAGTTTAAATATTTTTACTCTAGCAAGGTAGTTATATATGCCTTGCCCGGATAATATTGTTTGAATGTAGGGTGTATTTATTTCTTCTTATGAGTTATTTTGTACACGTGATCTAAGCTATATTAATTGGCACTACAACTTTATAACCGTATAAAGTGAGACTATGCCAGACCCATATTTTTAGTGCTCAGTTTGGGCTAACGAAACTTAGTCATACCAACTTATTTCTCTCTTTCCAATTACTGGGAAGTAAAACTGTGCTATAAGCCCCTAAGATATACATGGTGCTCTTTAGGACTTTGTAACTTATTCATGATTATATCTATATTTGAACCTAGATACACGGGTATCTTTGACTATTCTGAGTGGCAGTTGAGGTCCTTAGTACACAGCTCTTATAGCACAATTATCCTATTATTCTTGTGTTCACTTGCATTGCCGCTTTATTACTAATTCTGTGTGGTTTTCCCCTGTTACTTTGGTTGGACTCTATTTGATTTACATGAGTGCTTATCGCTCTCCTAGCTTTATACTGGCAACAGTTGTTTCACTCATTCCAGGAATTTTACTCTGCTTCAGTATGTTTAGCTATGTGTCTTTATGCAGTTGTTGTTCCTTGTTAAGGTGAACCTTATGTAGAACTTTTATAATTAAGTGTGTGCCTCTTGATGGCCTCTTTGAAAGCTCTTAATAACCTTGAAGTCTGTTTTAGGTCAATATAATATTTAATTGTGATCACCTAGATTATTTGTTGAGATGGTGTTGTTATTAAATACTCTTTCTGCTGTACTGATTTATCATTTTACTTGTTGCTTATGTACCCTGCTATAAAGCTGCTATTTGATACTTTTTAATATTTCTACTTAAAAAACTTTGTAACATTACGATGTATAATTTTCCAATTGGACCACGCCCACTACGGACGTAAATGGATGTATCGCATCAATTCATATTACCCGCTCCAATAAATTCAATTAAATTTAGGTTCCCTACAATAGTATTGTTCGCTGTTGTAGTTCTTGTAGGCTAAGAAGACATAATATAACCATGNCAGTTATGTGCTGATTAGAAGTTGACATGTTAATATTAAATTGTTTGGAATTGTAGAGTCTTCCCTTTTTTTGAAGTAACTTTTCATATTTAATATTTTTGTTTGGATTAACGTAACGTGACGTAATTTTTATTGGAATTTGAATTAGGATAACTTTAATCTTTTGTAACGTAAGTTCTGTTTGAACAGCTAATGTTTTGTTATTTGAGGGAACAGTTTGTCCCATATTCTCAGTCAGATCTGATAGTCCCGTGGGAGTTTGGCTTAGGTCTGAGAGTCAAACCCTCACGTTTTGTAAACACTGTTGTGTTGTCGTTAAATTTAAATTACTTTGTATTTATGATATCGTTTTCTGCGAATTACGAAACCTTTGAAACCATATCAAGGTGCCCATTAGGCCCTTATAACATTGTATCGCATTTAAATATCTATACGCTGTGGTATTGTCTCTTATAGACTGAACCATCAATATTATGATGGATTTCATGTTTTCTCTTGTTAAACACTTGCGCAACTTTATTGATATAAAGTTATTGGCATCAAGCATAATTTCCAACTGTACTCATTATTATATAATGAGACCATGTACTGTTAACTGCGCTCTTGTCATTTAATTGAATAAACTGCTCATTGTTGAATTTACATATTTTTATAATTTCCATTTATCTTGTATGTTAATTTACATCCTCTCCCTTTTATTACCTTTTACTGGTCGGGGTAGTATTATGAGACGTAAAGAGGGTGTAACAGCTTTGTTGTCATACATTTTATGTAGTCTCTGTCCTAATTTTTTTATCAAGGTGACTATTCCCACATATTGTTAATTTTCTGGGATAGATGAAAATAACCTGATAGCATGTAACTTGACATTTATGGTAATCTCAGTCCTCTTTTAACACTAAACCATCTTTCATATAAACTGGTAACATGTAACCTGCCATGTATTGTAAACTAACTTTCTTTTATATTAAACAGTATTGCATATAAAATGTTTTCCATGCTATATTACGAACATAAGCCTTGTCTTCTCTATTGATAAATATAAATAATGCGAGAGTTTGCAATGCTATGAGCAGTTAAAAATTATTTAATGTTTAATGATCCATGGGCCATGCTAATCATCGTTTATAATTTGATAATTGTGTATGTTAAATGGATTTTAACACTACTCAGACCAATTAAATTTGGAATTTAACTTTGTAAGTTTAGTAGTGGTTATGAAATTGTAATGTATCCTTCCATAAAGTGTCTATCATAACCCTAATTTCTATGTAATTCATTCTCGAACATGCCATGAGTTAAAACACCCCTATCTCAGAACATTGAACTGAGGATAATATTGAAACTAGTCGTCAACCTACCTACAAAGCCTCAGGCCTTAAGGAGAAAGGGATTAACATAAGTATCTTCAAAGAGTAAAATTCTATATTTTTTTTATTTCTTTACCATTTTTTACCATTTTGCAATAACAATTTCTAAAAAGAATGGCTTAGTCTTTATTTTCCTATTTAATATGTAAAATATAATACATAATCATCAGTAATATATATATCAGAATACTAAGTGTATAATATAAATGGAATCAACAATAACAAACTATTTGACCTTAGGTCACAAGATTAATTTCTTAAATATAATAATTATAATGCAATCTAAATTTTGGTCAATTGTTACAAAGGCTCTTATTTTTAAATATTTCAATTATCATTCTTTATGGTATAAAACTAATCTTTCATGTACATTTTCCAAACATGTCTCATATGGAATACAACATTTTGTGTTTCTTTTAAGTATTTAATACCATTTAATTACACACTAATTTATTCACAAATAGTAATACTAACTCTCCTTTCAGAATTTAAATATGTGTTTGAGAAATTGCATTATTATTTCAAGAATTTAGTTTAAACACTAATCTTAGCTTGTATATTGGTAGGAGGTGGGCTGTATCTGGCCCATGGATAGTTGTTAGCTCACCCTTGTCACAGAAGACTGGTAAATCTTAGCTCTCTAGGCTGTGTGAATCAAATACCAATTTCAATTAGAAACCTAATTTTTGTTTACTATATAATATCAAAAACAAACTGAATATTTAAAAATAAATATCTTTTAAATAGAGTCGACACCAGCTATTTTATAATGAAAATGCTATCAAATTCAAATCCCATATCAAGCTATATTTTATGAAAATAGTTTATGACATTAAAAATATAATTAAAACAAATATAAATAATCAATATATGTATATGACTATACTAAAAATATTGATGTGGTCAAATCAAACCGTGGAGTTATGCTATCTTATTTGAAATGCTAAGTAACTCCAAGATTTTGAATATTTGATTTTAATTTTAATTAAATTTCATCTAATCAAAATTTTTGATATATTTTATTTGATATTTTTAAGCCATTTCGTATTGTTTAGATATTAGTTTACAAGTAATATTCGTTTTTATTAAAAAAGTTAGTGTTAGTTTGTAGTTTGTGTTCAAAAATAATAGTTTAGAATGGATGCTGTTTTTAATCTCTAATATGAGGAAAATTATTTGACTAGGACTAAAAACGAATCTCTCTAATATTTTAGGAGTATTTATTTACTTGGTTGATATATGGTGCTTTAACACCAGTCCTCATATTAAAAAATAGTATGAATTAAGATAAGACCATGTTGATATTTTTTCATATTTCAATTCCTTAAAATTTAAATCTTCTCAATATTTTATTTAGTGGTTTCTTACTCTTTCTTTATACATATTTTCTCTAATGTTACATAGATATATTTTAGAAATTAAGATAAAATTAATATTAATTGTAAATTTAGTACAAAAACTAATTCATAAATCATAATAAATCTTGCCTTTATTCTATTAAAAAGATACATTATTAATCTATAGATTTGTAACACTTAAAACTAAGATAGTGGTATCTTGATATCGCTTGACATTTATAAGATTAAAGTGGCCTTTAGTCTATATCGTGGAAAGAAGCATGAAGACTATTTTATTTATTGCTCTCTATGTTTTAACGCAAACAATTGGGTAAGAATTAATTTATAATATTAATTTAATTTATCTTGGTCGAAAAACTATTTTAAAATAAAATAAATATTAATACTTTATTGATTTATCTTAAATAAATACATTTATTTTTAAAATTATAAAATATTGCTATAAAACATTACTTACAAAAATATTTCAAATAGTTTTCACTACTAGATATTATGACCGGATCATTATCGGCTTAACTTTATTGACGGTCACGTAACAATAATAACGTAATAAATATAGTGACATGATTCATTTATCGTAGGTCCTTAATTATTTTCTAGAAAAACATAGCAAGTGTGTATGTAACTCATTTTTAGCAACTTCCTCTCTAAAATGGAAACAAAATAATCTGTAATACATGCTTTAAAGCTTTATAGAGCTACGAAATAATTGTGAGAAAAAGCCATTGAGTTTTGTTGTTTGAAAGACGTCAAAACTAACTATACTGAAGAAGGTCTTTGAACATAAGAAACAATCAAATTAAGTTCTAGATAATCTTCTAAATTAATAAAATATTGTGGAAAATATAATGAAAACAAAACACAGCTCTTTTATGACAACTAGGACTATTTTATTTGAATCACGCACTATCCATTCAATAACAAATTGCAAAAAGAATACTTTTGATTTCTACTCCTTGGGCCGCATTCTGATGGGCAAGACAGCTAATCAATGCTAGTAATAGTTTTCACTAACATTTCAAAAGGTCAAAGTTGGTCGATTGTCTGGTGCAGTACAGAGATCTTAATATTCAAAGTCGAAAAACAAATGTTATTATTATTAACCTTTCGGGTTATACGCGCTTACGCTAATGTGTAATGGTAGAGTGATTGTGAGATGAAATGAAGGACCTACAGTTTAACGTGGAATCCGAACCACGGTGGAGGCCTGGCATTCCCCACATTCACAAGATGTCTTGTCAGAGGGGAAGGAAGGGTTTGGTAATCAGATAAATCTGTGCCGGGACCGGGGATTGAACCCCGGCCGCCAGCACAAAGGTCTGACACCTTACCCCTAGACCACCAGGTCACCTGAAAAACAAATGCGTTCAAACTACATGCATATTATGAATTGTTATAATCCTGTAAGGTATTAGCCTAATAATGTTTAAAAAACTTATTTTAATTAAACTGTAAAATATATTTGTTAAGTTGTAACAGACAAATGACTAGATCGCACTAAATTCTCTCACCCCAAGTTAATGATACAATAATATTTAATTCAAGTAATTTCATTTAATGCTGTGAATAAAATGTGTGAAAGTCCATGGTGTCACATGGTATTTAGTAGATTCAAAAAGCAACCCGTATAAATAATTTCCAATAATTTAAAATAACTTAACCAGTCAAACGGATATTTGAAGTGGTATTGAAAAATATGTATCTATTTTATAAATATCAAATGGATATTGATATTTATCATACTTATTATTTTAAATATATTAAATTATGTACAACTGTATGAATGATATAAAATACAATTACAAAATAAATAAACTATTTAAAATATGAATATAGAATAGATGAAATTATGTTTGGAAATTAATCTATATATATATATCTCCTAAACTCTTATATTATATAGAATATATTTGTATACGTATGTATACTGATAATTTCAATGTTTATGTTATTCTTGTTTGTATATTTTAGACTCAACGTACAAAATACTTTTACATTGGATGTGAGCAATTATGCCTTGGATATATTGCATCAAATACAAAGAAATGCACAAACGGAAAGTTCTGGAAGTTTGAGACTGGATGACACACAATTTAATATCAATGTGGTAATAGTTATAAATCTATAACTTTTGTAAACAAATTGCAAATTATAACAATCTAATATTAATATTTTCAAACTAATCATATTTTTGTGTGTTTACGTTCAGAATGTCTATGTTCTACATTGTTGGTTTACAGTTGAGTACAAGCTACACACTTATTGTGACTAGTCGCTATGTAGGAAACACGGTGGACTTGCAGCAATCAGGCGAGGCAACTGTAGCCATCAACCAAACTTCAGAACATCCTATGACAATAGTCATTAATTTTCTATATCCGAGCTTAACGGTAAGTTTGAGCGCAATTTATTAAAACGTATCCACATTATTACTATAATTACTAGATTTTTGTTCCACGACAAGTCTACTCCTTTTATCACTTAACGTAGACCACTAATAAAAACTGTCCTCTACCTCCTCCAACAGATCCAAGAATGTTCTTCTTTCCTTCAAGTAATCCATTATTTGAATCCTCCTTCTTCCTAAGATCCTCTTTCCCTAAAACTTTCCTTCTATAATGTTGTGCAGAAGACAGTTCCTCCTAAGTATGTGTCTGGCCTATTATGATTTATACCGAAAAAGCATATACAAAATAGTTTTATTCTTACTCACTATTCTTAAGAGTTATTCATTTGTCATCCTGTCTGTCCATATGATTTTATCAAGTATTCTCTAAAACCTCATTTCAAATCTTTTCAAGAATTTTATTTCCTTCTTCCTGAAAGTCCAAGATTCTCCTCAAAACAACGCGATGCTTCAATGTAGCAGTTCATAAGTGCATTTTTTATTTCCAACCTCTAATAACTAAACTATTTTAGAAGAAATAAACAATTATATGTATAGTATTTTATACCTATTTCACAAAATCTCTAAATAAAAGGAATAAGGTTAGCAGAGTAAAGGTTTATAGTGACCAGAAGGCTGAGTTTCGTGTCTCAGTTGGGTACACTGAATATAGTTTCTAATAAATGATTTATTAGTGTTATTTCTTTATTTCCTTTTTATTCTAAAGTGTGTAGTTTCCTCTCATTTACTCTCCAAGCCTCTAATCATTATAATAAGTCGTCTATAATCTGATTGTGGAAAAGCCTGATACAATAATACAGCCAGTATATATTCAAGTAATTATAAACATACATATTATACACTCAAGTCAATATTAACATTAAAGTGAAAAATTCAATTTTCTTAAGTTATTACTTTAAAAAAATTATTTTTTATTAGAATTATTTATTTAAAAGCTCAAATTAATTTTTTTCAATCAAAATATGTTTAAAAAGTATATTTTTGTATATTATATCATCGTTAATAATAAAAACTTGTTATTAAAGGTGTTAAATAAAATATTATTGTTCTATTATTTTAGTAAAAGGAAAAAAAAAATTTACAATTTGTTAATAGTCATTTGAAGATAATATTCTGTTGTAATATTTATAATGGTTTAGTTCTACCAATATTAAATGATGCACACAAAATTCGTATTGAGACTTATTTGATCTATTCTTGTATATAAAATACCCTTGATGTAATCAATTATAGGTCCACTTTGGTAAATACATGATTTAATATAAATCTGTTCTTGTCTGTTTACTAGTGTTGAAGAGGTAGGAGGTCAAATCCTGGTTGGATGTACAGAAAAGCGTTTTCCCTTATTTAGATATAGCTCCTCTATATCCCCCCTGCCTCTTCTTAACCTAATTAACGTAATTCAGCCAAGTATAGTGTGTACGAGCTATGGGGTTTTATGGAAAAATTTAGTAAATTATAGAAAATGATCTGTAAAGGGATGTATATTAATTACTCATACGTAATTACCTTTATTCAATCTAAGCACGAGTAACAAAAAAAACGAACTATTTATAAATATCTATAATAATTATACCTTTATAATAAACTATTGATTTTTATTTCATTTATTCATGGTATTTAAAGGGAACTTTCTGAACCAACTGATTATATCAGCACACGACTTATGAACTAACTTAAATCTAGAACAGAAAGAGCATCCAGCCACTCCCCGTTAATTCGTTACTGTGAAAGGGTAAACACACATTTCATCACTGATAAATGTGTTTCATACTGGGAATAGAACCCGGGACTCTTAGATAAGTAGGCGGACATGCTACCAACTGAGATAAGGTGTAGTACTATAGTATATATTGAATATTATAACATATTGATTAATCTGATTTATTTCTTGTAATCCTTACACATTCTATTTTAGAAGGTTCTCAGCTCTAGCAGAATATAAAAACAATTAATATAATTAGAACCTATTCCTCCTGCCTGTCTATCAAAAGGCAATTCCAACAAAAGACCACCAATCCTCTACCATTCCAACCTCTTTCTCCTGGTAAGGATTCCATCCGGAATATGTATTAGCCGAATGTGACACATTATTCCCCCCTTACACCCTTATCTATGTGTCGTGTGTCACCTGTTATTACTTCCCCTCCACGCGAGTACTAAATATAATAATAGCTTCCTCGCTCTCATTGTTTATACTTCTTTAAAACTTCAACTTGCCACATTATAACGATAATTTAATATTTCTTGATATATATATATATAATTCACATCTTAATTTACTAAAGTGTGTAGCATATTTTGATATATAAAGATTTATTATGATTATTTATTTATTTGCTTTTGTGATCTCAATCAGAGATACACTAATTACTGAGTAGGCCTGTATTATTAACAAACTGATTGATTAACACTTTTATATGATATAGATTAACAACAGTTTTGCGATGACCGACCAACAAACTGGAGCTGTAACTACTGGAAAGATTATAACACAAATAATCGGGTTCGAATTCCAATATCAACTTCTCATTAGTCTAAGAAACGATGGTGTTTATGAATCTGACTATGTGATACTCAAAACCTTAAACCAAGGGTAAGTAATTTTATATTCGGCTATACTATAATGTTATAATATAGTGAAGTTATGTATTAAAATATGCTATAATATTAGATAGTGTGTGTGTGTGTGTGTGTGTTAACTCAACACAAAGACACCAGACTTCAAAAACTGGTCAGATTTTCTCAGGCAAAAGCTGGATGTATTTTCGTGAATAAGGAATAACTAATAGTAAATAGAGTATTGCGTACAATGAAATATTATTTGTAAAAATAAATAGGTTTATAATGAAACGTGGTGTAGAAAATTTTAATCAAATCGATTGTCTTTTAATCATAGAAAATGGCGTAACTTCTCTTCAATACTGGATAATGACTCTAAATATAATATTTCAAGAGAAGGATTATTCTGAAAACAAATTTATTTAAACTTTTTTCTTTTGAAACTGAAACTTAAATAACAAAAATTATTATATTAAATTTGGTCCGTATTATTAAATACAATTTGATTTTTATTAAGTTCTGACATTATTATTATCACGAATATTATAGAAGAATTATTTTTCAATAACAGAGGGAATAATTTATCTAATAGTCTATTCTTTATTTCCAATAGTATCAACAAACATAATCACTGACGTTAAAATAAATAAAATTCGCTAGAACAAACCTGTATGGCTACCATATATAGTTCAAACATGACACATAGGTTAATTTTGGTCTGCTGTGTATAATAGCCTTTAATTGGCTGGGGATTCCTCTCTCATTCTGATTGAGTGATACGTGTCAGGTCCAATTATTATCTATATTATGCTACATGTATAGCGATAAGAACAGTCAAATAAATGTGATGGATGTTTCACTAGTAATTATTCACTATTTACCGATTATAAACGCTATTATTGAAAATAATGTGATCTACTTTGAGTACTTTGTGCTATACACTATTGGTTGTGGGTTATGCATGAATATAAGACTAGCCTTACTTAGTGGTGTATTCCAAAATGTGTTTTCCTTACTTTAAAATATTACTTCAAGCCTTATGAATAGAAATGAGTAACCGCCAGTTTGGGACTTTCATAAATAAATAGATGTTGAGAGCTAGCTAAAATTTGCTCAGGCCTAAATACATAATACAATCTTAGTGTGTACAAGTAATGTTATTATTAATTTCTAGTAAACCATAGAGGAAAGTAAGTATTGTGATGAATAAAAAGAGTCATTCAAGATTTTGATGTCTGTTAACGTTGACCCCTTGAATCCGAAAAAGGTGTTTTCAAAATATTCTCTGTCCATGTGTTTGTCTGAACTTCTATCGCCCTGGAGTTCAAACCATTTGACCGTTTGGAATGACAGACACATGGTAGTAAGGATTTTTAAAAGGCTACCCAAGGGAATTTTGTGATTTATTAAACTCTTATTCTATAGCTAGTAATTTAAACATCAACAACATTTTGCATAGTACCAGTTAATGTAGATAAGATAACATGAGCCTCATTTTTTGCTACTATATTATGGAGGTAGCCCTCCAAATGCATGGTTGTGTTTGTTAGCAACACCAGCATGGCGTCGGTTCAGTTAGAAAGGTATATTCAATCTGTTTTTATCACAACTGCCTGAGAAATTGCCTCGTACACCGATAATGACGTTTGACCGAACCCGGATTGTGACCGCTTTAAAGTGGGTGCACACAATTATTATTACTAGCACCGCGTCTTACTACCCGTTCGGGTTATACGCACTTACGCTAATGTGTAATGCTAGGGTGATTGTGAGATGAAATGAAGGACCTACAGTTTAACGTGGAATCCGAACCACGGTGGAGGCCTGGCATTCCTCACATTCACATGATGTCTTGTCAGAGGTGAAGGAAGGGTTTGGTAATCAGATAAATCTGAGCCAGGACCGAGGATTGAACCCCAGCTGCCAGCACAGAAGTCTGAAACCTTACCCCTAGACAACCAGGTCACCTATACACAATTATATGTAGCATTTACTGTACATTGTAGTCAAAGTGATGTTTCGAGAGAGTGGTGGAGATTCAGAGAGACACAGAGTATTGAGGACAGACCTCACACAGATCATACTCTTGTGACAACAGCAGCCCAAGATCTAAGGTGCAGATCTCCGCTACGAGCCGTCCAAGTTCCACCTCCAGATATCTGAGAAATGATCTTTCCCGAGAATTTGAGATTAACATTCCTGATCATACATTGCTTAGGTGCGTTCATAAGTTGAGCTCCATTCCAGGAGATCAAACACTGTCTCGCGCTACTACCTCCAAACCACATCTTCAGAAGAAACTGTACCACCGTGCATCGAAATTGGACACTGCAATGGTGGAGCTATATCTTGTTTGGCGATGAGAGTAGGGTTGCACTGAGGCCCAATCAAATATGTTTGACATCTGGTTAGAGTTTTAACGTCGATATAGATACAGGCATGTGCAGGATTTCCACACTAACAGTGGTGGATATGTGATGTTTTGGACTCTGGTAATGTTAGGCCATAGAACATCACTAATTCCCATTAGATACACTATGGCTGGTATCAAACACGTGCTGGGAATCTTGGAACCTGATGTGCCTCCATGCAGGAGGGAAGTAGGACTTCACTTGCTCATCGCCGATGACAATGCCACTCCACATTGTGCACACGTTTCTTACCGTGCCCTGGACGCAATGACAGAGTCCTTATGTAATTTCCTGTACATTCATTACATAGGGATCCTATTGAGTATGGTTGGGAGATCCTTAAACTGACAATTCTTTGTCTTCTCCGCCCGCCTGAGAGTGTCCAGCAGTTTATTAGTGTTGCGTAGGAGGAATGGGACACACATACAGCTATACTAGAGGAACTCTTACTTAAAGAGCGAGGACAAACATACATACATACACTACTGAACACACATGTAAAGCTATTTAGTGATGGCAGGAGAATATGACGTGCTGTCATCCTTCGTTGAGATCCTATAATTGACATCGATTCCTTAAAATCTCTGTTCGTTTAATGAATTCTCATTCTCTAAGTGTCTCGTTTCTATTGTTTGATTATTTTTATATATAGTATGTTGACAAATACATGTATTTACATAGGATCTGGTATTAATACAAATTTTTGTTGATGTTTATAGTTTACTTCAGAGTGAAAATACATTAAATAAAAAAAATTACTCAAAATCAGATCTAAAATTTCGATTCAAATTCTTATCTGTCAGTAAACAAAGGCTCATATGTCATTGTTCCATGAAAATTACGAGGGAACTTTATATAAGCTTCTAGCCTCAAATTCAATTTATGCTTTGGTACATCCCCCGCCAATCTTTGATATAAGGAAACTTTACTATGGAAAGATGTCGGGGGCTTTAAAAATAAAATAATTTTAGCATAATTAATACTCTGTAAACTACTAGTTTCCGAGCATAAAGCCAATATATTTATACACAATAAGGTCAGGGAAATGTGTAAACGAAAATGTTTAAATATGTTTATTTTACGTGTTTATGTAACATTGTATATTATTTCATATATTATGTCCTTTGGTGAGATCTAATGTTCTTTACTCCTTTATGTTTATTTAACAATGTATAATATTGGTTTAGCTCACCTTTTGATTGACCTTAGGCAAATATAGTGTTGTTTATGGGTACAGTCATGTAAAGAAGAGGGAAATAATGTGTGACGCATTGTTACAATTATTTTTAATTTTACTGATAGAAGCAAGCAATAATTTATAAAGCCAATAATAATGGAAATCTAATAGTTGACATCTCTCAAAAAAGTATTAACGCCTAACTCGGATATTTGTTTTTGTAACCTACTTATCTATTTCAATCCCTAAGGTTTGGCTCAGGGTAAACATAAGAATTCTACACCTTTCGACAATTTTCTTCTTTTTTCTTTAGGTAATAATGATAGTTCTAACTGCATAATCAACATTTTTGGTTTCAAGAAGCAATAAAATAAGTTTTCAGTCCTAAAGTTTACTTTTAATTACAGTTGTCGTTTATTGTATAACAACATTTATTACAAAATGAATATTGAGCGTTTTTCTAAAAGATAGATTTGAGTTATAGGCCTAAGCTTAGGGATACATTTACGAGACTACTAATATCACCTGGAAAAATGACAAAGAATATCGTCAATATAGATTTAATATTAAGTGCCAAATTTTTATATAATTTAGTTAATGTACACCATAAACTAGTTATTACATACATAATCATGTTACAATAATTTTCCTTTATATCTCATAGAACATTAGATACTACGATTGAGAGTGAAGGAACTATAACCACACAAGTCCAACAGCAAATTTTAACAATCATAAATAATGACTACCAAAGTAACACGCAGCAATACATCGAAGACAATATTTTTGAATTTGCTGAATTTGTTTATGCTGATATCGATGTGACAAATTACTTCAGGTAGGATTTTATATAATTTTAAGAAATAGCATTGAAGAAGCAATAAAATAGGCTTACTCTATTTTAGAAAAATGGTTTTTTTATTAAATGGTAAAGTATTCATTTCAATAAGTTTTTATAATCAAATAATGTTATAAATATTAACAATATTGGCTGAGAGCTTAGTTAAAATGTTACCGTAACTATAATTTAGTCTATATTTAAATAAATGATAAATTCTAAAAATATAAAGCATTTTTGAAGGTTTTATTAAAATAGTTAACAAGTGTTTACAATGCATTTAATATCTTTAATTTTCTAGGTATTATCTTGATGACATAACTATTATTGATATTAAAAACTATGCCAATGATTTTCTGAAAGACCGACAAAGCCTTCTTTTGGAACAAAATATAGAATTTATGTCATTGGATGATATTCATACTAACATCGACACAGTAAGTAGTTAATTATAATTATTGTATACATTAGAGACTAAAGATTAAGATATAACCTATTAATTCGAAGTTATTATTTAATATAGACTGGAATGAAAGTATATAGATTGGTTTAAAAAACATGTATCCTTGAATAATATTATGAATATTCCTTAGGCAAAACCAGTGGTGGCTCGTAGCTAGAATAAGTGGGGGTGCTGCTTAAGAAAATGTTAAACCTTTGTTTTAAAATTGTGTAAAAGGGGGG
The DNA here is from genome assembly GCA_902141385.1 of Timema californicum. Lineage (NCBI taxonomy): Eukaryota > Metazoa > Arthropoda > Insecta > Phasmatodea > Timematidae > Timema > Timema californicum. Next base: position 128,831 of record CABFOW010001286.1, on the reverse strand, counting down.
GGGGGAGAATGTATAAAAAGAAAATCTATTCAAGGACTTGATAAAATCTTAGCAAAGAAAAAACTATTTTTTTTTTTACTTACTTTAACTTAAATTGTTACTGTTCAAGCTTGATTTATTCATTTAAAAATGAAATCCATTCTTCTTGTTTTAATTTGCGCAAAAAGTTCAATAAATTTCTCCTTAATCTCTGGATGACAATTGAGAAAAATTTTCTCCATTGAAAGTAATGCGAGCGCTTTAGTCTTTCCGAATTCATAGTGCTTCTTAAAAAATATTTTATTCTTTTCAATGTTGAAAAGCAGCGCTTTGCCTCTGATGTAGTCATGGGAATTGTCAGGAGGATTTTTATCATTTTCATAATTTCACTAAAAACATAATCTAGATTATTTTCTAATATATATTTTAGCAGCTCAATTAATTTGCAATATTCATGAATATCAGTCTTACAATACAATACTTTTACTTCAGTTTCAAGCTTTTCTTTGTCAATCATGGGATAAGCTTCAGTGGTCATTACTATCCCTTTTGTGGGATGTTCATTCTTAAATCTAGTGAAGCAATTCTAGTTGTACAATTTAGCAGATACTAAGTGTTTAGTTGAAAAATATCTGTCCATTATATCAAAACATATATAGTCACACACTTCCTTAGTTACAGTCACAGAACTTATTTCTTGGGGATGCAAGGCCATGGTTAAAGTTGTCTGTTAAATAAAAGCACCGAAAAAATTTGAATCAAATAGAATAGCTGGAAGCATAATAATAATATAGCTCTACACTCTTCTAATCTTTATCACATTTAAGAATAAGGTACACGGTTTTTAAGCACAACACACGCTAAGTAAAACAAAACTTTCTTCCACCTTCACGCCAGAAGCGGCACTGCGAGAGCAAAAGTGCTATCTCTATCTGGTAGTCCCGCCTCCCCCTTCCCCATTCCTTTGTTCATATGCGCATAACCGTCAAACACCGCGTTGCTGGCACTGTGAAGCGTACAGGTCCATGCAAAGATTTTTATATCTTTTTCATAAAATGGGGAATGTCTACTGAAGTATTGACATTAATATTAAGGAATATATAAGGTACTACAAAAATAAAGAAAGAATTAAAGAAAAAAGAACTTATTATATTAAATGTTGTAAACAATATCAAGTGGAAATAGGGGGTGCTGCAGTCCTGCAGTGCCTATACACGAGCCACCACTGGACAAAACTTTTGTATGGAATGAAATTGGTTCTTTCTCTCACTATTGATTGTGAGGAAGCAGTTTTTTTCTCAAAGAATACTCTTTCAAACAACTGTTGGTTTAAAATATAGCCCTGAACTATTTTATAAGAAAGTCGTGAGCCATATTTGTAAGAAGAGTGAATGATAATTATATGTTACACTTCATATCTCCTATTTTCTTAAATCCCATATGTAGTCTATCTTTTTCTTTGATCTTCGTGGTGGTTCACCCTGCAATCTATATGTTTGGCAAAAAATTCAAATTTATTTTTCATGTTATTTCATTTTGTTCAATCTATTTCTTAGTTTCCAATGGAAATAATTCTATTTCTAACAAATAAATCACCAACATTTTACCCGGATACGGATGAATTCACACCTTTTGGGCTAGAGTCAGACCCTATTCATTCGACAAACTACGTTCGTAATATATCTATTAGCACAGTGCACTGTGGAAGTTGTTGACTCTACTCGCAATGACGCCTGATATATACTGGTCTCGTCCTATCAGTAATAACCTAAACTATGTACCCTCTATATATTACATTACATTATTGTTTAAATTACCCTGTAAGGATAACCAATTTATCTCGACTACTTTAAATTAACCTGATGGAACCTCCATCTTACGGAATAGTTGTAGTTCCATCTTGCAGATGTCATCTCAACTGCGTACGTTTATCTAACAGGAAAACTATGTACCATTTCGTTATTATTAAAGGGATTTTTTAAATGATTATTATTATTATAATTATTAGCACCACGTCTTACTACCCATTCGGGTTATACGCACTTACGCTAATGTGTAATGGTAGGGTGATTGTGAGATGAAATGGAGGACCTACAGTTTAACGTGGAATCCGAATCACTGTGGAGGCCTGGCATTCCCCACATTCACAAGATGTATTGTCAGAGGTGAAGGAAGGGTTTGGTAATCAGATAAATCTTTGCCGGGACCGAGGATTGAACCCCGGCTGCCAGCATAGAAGTCTGACACCTTACCCCTAGACCACCAGGTCACCCATTTTTGATGATTATAACCATGATTAACGGTCTTAGTATTTTAATGTATAATTTTTTAACTATAAATTAATATTATCTTGAATATGAATGTAACTCAGGAAGTTTCGTGTGGGTTCGGATCAGTTTCCCCATCGATTTTCAATGCGACCTGTTTTTTTGGAGTTCAAAAGGTTCAAGACATCAACATTGCAATAAACTAGACTGCTGAGGATAGAGAGATTAATGTTCGAACCTCGGTCAGGTCGACTGTGGTTTTCCCTAAAGGTTTTCTCACCCTCTCTTCAATCAAACCCACGTGAACTTTCTCTAAAATTCAACCATACTCATCTTTAGCTCACTAATATAATTAGTCCATATACAATAACCTGAATAAGTATTAAGATGAGGAATTAAAATAAACCTCTAGATGGGATTTGGTTTTGGCTGAGACGAGCGAAGTTTAAAACCTCCCTGCAGCTTATTACAAGATTTGTATATTGTCAAATTTGCCGACATCTATTTGTTTGTACTTTTTGATTATATATCTTTGCCTAGGATATATATTATATTATAGTTGGGGTTAAGGTTATTGCTTGTATAAATAGCACATGCGTTAAATTAAAAGTTACACTTGGATACAGTATTTGAACGAAGGATTTATTTTATTAAGCCAATACCTTAACCAATGAATTGGCCCGTGCTAAGGGTTTTTCGTCACTCAAATTTTAAGGCAGAGTCTGTGATGGACGTGTGGAAATCATCAGCTACATATTAGTGATGAATTATTGGATTACGCAGCCATACTCTTATTTAAATTTTAAGAGCTATTTATTATTCTCAAAATTTATAAGTCTAAATATAATATAATAATTAATAAATGTAATTTTTATTGGATGAGACGTTTATGATAAGGCTTGTAATGCAAATAGGGGCACACTAAAAGATATACTTTTTGAAAATATTTAATTTTTGTGATATGAAGAGATAAAAAGTTATTAAATAAATAATAAAGCTTTTCAAGATGAAAGAATAGTGAACAAACGAAGGAAAGCTCTTACTAGAAAGTTTTCAGTATTTTTGAAAGTATTCTATATAAGTAAGATATATTATATACAAATAATTTAGGGGTAAACTTTGAAATTGTTATGCAATCTCACCAAATTGTTACTGTTTTTCTACCAGACTTGATCCTAAATCATGTTACTAATTCTGTAGTGATGGGTTTAAGCCACTTATATATTCACGGTGAAAACAAACTAAATTCTTAAAAAAAACTTACTTTTTCAAGTGAACATATTATACTTTTGAATTATCTCTTTATTACAAAAATTATTTATGCTAACATATGTTTGCTCCACAATGGATAATGAATTAATTACGTGTCCCCATTTTGTATATTACGGTGAAAATATGCTGAGTGGTTAAATCATATGTTTACTATAATTTATTAGATTTAATTAATGAATTCATCAAGTAAAAGTCTTAAAATTTCAATTCTTACTGAATATATATTTTATAAATAGAATTTGAACTCTAATTATTTAATACACCGAACTGTTTTACCTTCGTCACCAAGATGGCATCAAATTTAGTTTTGAGTGACTCAGCATATTTATTTGTAATTTAAACTGTTTTTACCAGTGTATATTTATTAATTTTAATATCCGGTGTCAATTTATTCTGTATATCCCTGCATCTGTCAATGAATCCGGAGTTTATCATTTATTTCTTAAAATTTTTAAGCAATGCCAACATTCACATACTTAATAGTCGCACCTTTCTAAGGTAACTCTAGTTTCCCAGTAGTATTTCTTTCACGCCACTGGTTTAGGACAGCTACAGTAGCCCAATGGCTTCTTTGGTGTTGACTGACAGCTCACAGCTGACTTCTGACAGTCAACATTTAGGTAATTTTGACTGTCAAACGTGACAGCTGCTAAACACATATTTTTTCAGATCATCTGGCTTGGCGTAGGGATACGTAATTTTGTCCGGTAGCTTTTTAAAACTGTCAGTCATTACCAAAGAAGCCATGGGGCTACTGTAGACCTCGCCAACAGGGAGCTGGCAATACTGGGCCTCTAGAAAACTGGGTGCAAATGTAAAAACTTTATGACTGATTTTTACGTAAATATTCATTTTTGGAGATGTTAAAAAAATCATAGTATAGTAACCTTAATTTAATTGTATCTATAAAGTAAGACTACTTAATATTTTAAAATTTAAAATAATTAAACACGTAAAATAACACGAAAATTACCTAACATAACTTATCATAACCTAATTTTAGTGGGTTTTTTACAATAAAAACACAGATTTTTAAGGCCACGCTAACTTTATAACTACAAACAAACTAAGGTTCCTCTGTTATGATATATATATATATATATTCTAATGTATAAATACATTTAAAAATAATCATTTGTTATTGTGTACATTGTTTAGAAAAGAAAGCTGGGTAAACTTTGATGAAATATTGACAAAGGAAGTGGGAAGTATTAGTGAATTTGAAAAGAACTTTGAGATTAGGAAATGAGAAAACCTTATAACTAGAAATGATTATAATGTTAGATCCAAGAATAAGTTGCAAACGAGTCAGTAAATAATAATAATAATAATAATAATATTTAGCACCGCGTCTTACTACCCGATCGGGTTATACGCTTTAAGTACTAATTACTCTAATGGATTAGGAATTGGGGAGGTTTAATTAGAAGAAGTAAACCCGCATTTGCGTGGAGGGAGAGTGGAAAATCATTTAGGAAAAACCACCCCCAGTTCGCCCGACCGAGATTCGAACCTCGATCTCCCCGTCCTCGGCGGTCGAGCTCAACACGACAAGCGCGTTAGCCAACTACGCCACCGAGGTGGGTGAGTCAGTAAAGAAATAACAAATTAAGGTTTGGATAGGTTTAGGGGAAGGCTTTTACAACTATTATAAACCCCCCAAACAGCTTGCAGTTTGATATAAAGCTTAATATATTCTTCAAATTCGGTCAAGTTGGAAATACAGACGTACAGTGTACAATTTTTTTTAATATGAAACAGGGGTGATAAATTTTAATTTATTTTCCAAACAAAAATTATTATCCCTCTAACTTTATCAGAAAAAGACTAAATCATCTAGAAAACTATCCTTGATGGATTAGTGACGGCGTAACTTGATGTGTGTAGGGAGGAAGGAAATTAACTAAATTGAATTTCGAGAGATTGACCCCCTCCTCCAAATTATTAGTTCCCCACCAAATGTTAGAAAATTGGAATTCTTATAAAGCTATTGGAGTAGTAATCGAATTTTTTTAAGAGTGATAGTCCCTCATTCTTAATCTTTTTTTGAAATTTGGAAGATATCATTATATACTTAGAACTACCCTCATCTGATTTATTTAAATATTAGTTAGATGCCTTTATCTTTTGTATCTATTTGAATTTTTTTTAAATAGAGTCACATTTAAAATAGGGTAGGGAAGGGAAAAGAAGCTAAAGGGTGACAAACAATGGGTTAAGGTGTCAATTCTCCTCCTGACTGCGACTTCTCTAACTCTGGCGCCACTGGTGATGCCTGTATTGATTAAGTGTTCTATGTAAATTCTCAAATTTATTGGTAGGACTCACTCACTATTTAAGTTTATAAATACTAAACATATATAAATCACGTAATATATAGTCTATATAATCCCTATACATAATGTATTCAATGTCAGGAATGTATTCCCATAAAAACTAGTTCAGATAGCCCTCAGAGGCGTTTAATAAGCATACATTCTATTTGCACATGTCCCTTGGGAGGCTATGGCACTTAGAAAACTCTGAAATATTAACATGAATATGGACTTGAGCGTGACTACCTTATAGCTTATAGCATTTGAAGTGATTCATAAGATCTTTGTTTAGTTTATAGATTTATAATATGTACTACACAGATCATCATCATCATCATAATGAATAGTTTCCAGACAATGGCTGTGTCTATTTGGAACAAATCCTCTCTTACAAATCCTTTGTTTCTAACATCTTTCCTCCACCACCAAGTCCTCTTTTCTCTCCTCCACACTCGTCTGCATCCCATAGAGCAGCCTGTTCCTTGGTCCTCCTATCGTCCTCCTACCCCCATTCATAGCCCAACATCTTCTTTCTTAGCCTATATTCTACTCCTCTACTCTCCTCACCTGGCTGTACCACCCTAGTCGTGCCTTCCACTCCTCCACTCTCCTCACCTGGCTGTACCACCCTAGTCGTGCCTTCTACTCCTCCACTCTCCTCACCTGGCTGTACCACCCTAGTCGTGCCTTCTACTCCTCCACTCTCCTCACCTGGCTGTACCACCCTAGTCGTGCCTTCTACTCCTCCACTCTCCTCACCTGGCTGTACCACCCTAGTCGTGCCTTCTACTCCTCTACTCTCCTCACCTGGCTGTACCACCCTAGTCGTGCCTTCCACTCCTCCACTCTCCTCACCTGGCTGTACCACCCTAGTCGTGCCTTCTACTCCTCCACTCTCCTCACCTGGCTGTACCACCCTAGTCGTGCCTTCTACTCCTCCACTCTCCTCACCTGGCTGTACCACCCTAGTCGTGCCTTCTACTCCTATACTCTCCTCACCTGGCTGTACCACCCTAGCCATGCCTTCTACTCCTCCACTCTCCTCACCTGGCTGTACCACCCTAGTCGTGCCTTCTACTCCTCCACTCTCCTCACCTGGCCGTACCCCCCTAGTCTATATTCTACTCCTCCACTCTCCTCACCTGGCTGTACCACCCTAGCCGTGCCTTCTACTCCTCCACTCTCCTCACCTGGCTGTACCACACTAGTCGTACCTTCTCGAACTTGTCCTGCACTAGCTCCTTCTCAAATATTCCTCTCCCCCCTTCACTTCTAATCTTATCCACTATCTCATTCTTAATTTACTTATAAGAGATTTAATTTCAGAGGCTTGTATTCGGTTTACATCCCACCCTTTCATTGCCCACGTTTCCTCTATCCATATCAATATTGGTACACAGTACGTCATATAGAACCATCATTAGCACATCTTCAGCACATCCCTGCTCCAATTTAGACTTATAATACTTGTGAAAAATTGCCTTTTACTCTCATGGATCTTGCTTCTGTGTCCTGTATCACATCCCCCGGGTATTTAAAGCTTTCCATCATCTTCGATTGTCACTCCAGTCGTGCACTTATCTATGTTCCTTGTAATCACATCACAGTCTCACTCTACCTAGCTCTAAACCACATTACATATCGCTCAAAAACTTCATTCCACGCTTACAACAATGCTGAAATTGTTTCTCATCACCGGCTCATATCATCAGATCATCAGCAAACACTATTGCTTTTATACCTCTCCCCTTAGTATATGAGGTGCTTTAAAATAGGTCTAGGTTTATAATCGAGCTCCGTATAAATTGTTGCAAATTAGAACTATTCAATATAGTACTAGGTTGACCATGTTACTTTTAATAAACTGTTAAAAAAATGTTTGATACCAATTTCTAGGTTGCCAAAGGGTCGTTTGAATTAGCTATAACCAATCGTTCCCTGGGGGACTTCACGAGTATGCAACAGCTAGGCAACGCGCTGTACAGCTATAACGAGAGTGCAGAATACTTCAATTTAAATACTTACATTACCTATATGTTTCCTGAACTTTTGGTGAGTCATGTGCATAGTAAATGTTTCTATATACAATGAGCATATCAATAGCAAGTTATTTGAGGAAATAATCTTCGATAAACTCACACCTATGGGGTCAGAGCTATGACAAATTGTGTAATTGTTGGTATTATATAATATATTCCGCATAAAAATAAAGTAGTGATTCATTACTATTTTACAGACATTAGTATTGTTTGCTTGGAATTACATCTTTAGGACATCTACTCCTATTTATAATTAATGATTTTGTCAAAACATACTTTGACAAAATCTATAATTTTTTAAAAGTACTTGCTGTATAATCAAAAACTATTCTACTTGATTCATTATACTCATTTTAATAAGCAATAAAATAGAGAGTGCTAAATATTAAATTAAATTTAAATTTCCAATTAAAAACATTATTTTTATATATTACCCATAAAAAGTATATAAAGGTCCATATTAAATAATATTTCTTTATTAAGTATAGTTTCACGCTGAAATATGTTTTACAAATTTGAATATACATGCAACTTGATTTGTCTACAAATTATATAATAAATTATAAATCTACTAATAAATGTCTAAACTTAATTATATAGATAAAATAATCTATTGTAATCAACTCTTTTTTCTTACCTCGTAAAAAACCTGACATTTAATGTGAATTCTGTTTTATTCTAGATGGAGTGTAGTTACTCTATCACTAACTCTCAAACACAAAATACAACTTCTGGAAGTATTACATTAAACGCGAAAAAATACATTTTCCTCCACGAAATTATTTACCAACGTATTAATTACAATTACTACTCCGGAGTTTTGGTTTATACACCTAGATCAATGGGGTGAGTGTATTCTATTAAAACTATTATTTTATAAAATTATTTAGTAGCTATATTATTTAATAATTGTTTGGTCGCTCTCATAATATAATATTAATCAAAACGATATTA
>CABFOW010001286.1:64496-113488 GCA_902141385.1 Timema californicum | reverse complement strand
ATATATATATATATATATATATATATATAATATTTGACACAGTTTATCACTTATTATTTACTACATAAATATTTGCATACGAGATTGTTGAAATATTTACCAAAGTTTTAAATTTACTACTATATTTTACAATACAATAAGTTTTCTGTTAAGAATCAAGAGATCCCCAAAGTATACAATTATTAATAATGTTGATTGATTGGTTCATACAGAGGTGGACGCCAGAGGACTTTATTTAAAAAACCTCACTACACCTAAGCGAATATCCTATAGGTCAACTCTGATCTGTATTAGTGTGTTATTGACAATATGTTTTAATACAGCATGATAAGCAGGAAGGATATTTTGGAACTCTTAATAAAAAACAACTATACTTTAAATGGATTTTTAGACTTAGTGACTACAAAGTGTATTTTTAACATTTATTTTTATTCCATAAAATTTAATCAAATACTTCCTAGTGTAGATTTCTGTTGGTCTTCATATATATGTTCGAAAACACCTCGCAGATATCCGATCACATCGAGATGACCATAAAATTTGTAATAACTTGGCTTATATCTGAAAATAGTCCGTTTGAAATACATAACTGAAATTCTTGTTGTCTATTTCTTATCAAAAATTTTATTCAGGATTGGGTTTTCCTTTTATCATCAACTCTGGATGTTTTATGCTAAAAATATAATTTTGGTATTTTGTGTTAATCCATTATGATATATTAGTTCTGATACGTTTTTGTCTATTGTCACTTCTTATACAGATATAAATTTGTTTGATAAAGTTTGAAACCGATGGTGCTATAGGCTACTCTTTTAAAATAAATAAATATATATATATATATATATATTTTTCATTAAAAATTTGTTATCTTCAAATTTTTTAACCGGTCAATTTTATCTTAAAATCCCTAGATTTCTCATCAATCTATAAACTCTTCATAAAATAAATTTTTCAACCATAATGAACGTTGAGGCTTTGTATACAAGGATAATCTACATAAAATATTAAGAATAAATAGTGTTTTTGTCAAAGAAATACCATTTTAAGGTTTCAGTGCTTTTGGGATTTGTCCAGTATATCCCTTTACAAAACTCGATTTACCAAAATAATAACCTGCTTCAGTGAGTGAATGTTCTAAGTCAGTGGTCTCTAACTCAAATTAATCAAAGGGCCAGATTCACAAAATCGAGGCGTGTCGCGGGCCATAGCTTGTTTGCTTAATTTTATTTTATGTTTTTTTTTATAAAATGCATCTTACTACCAGTATAGATAATTAACAATTCATTACTCTAATGGTGAAGGGATTAGGAAATTTTAACTAAAAGTAAACGTACCTGAATTCACTTGGAGGGAGATAAATAAATGAGTGCACGCGGCTGGATCTTGCCGTCACCGGAAAACAGGATCGGAGGTGCTCACATTCAGTCCACGGCCCTGCCGTTTCGTGTGTATGCATTATTACTAGATATTTAATGCTACTGGTATACATTTAAATAATTAAATTCACAAATAAAATATCTTAAGACTTACATTATTCCTGATGTTTGTGAGGCCCAGCGATATTTACTAATCATTTGGTTTCTATTAGATAAAAACTCACAAAACAAAATATTTCACAGGATGGAAAAGTATAGAACCGCTTGAGATAGTTATTATTGTTTGTTGTTATTCAAAATAATATAATTAGACAATAAAATTAAATGTTAATGGCAAAAAAAATTCATTCTCTTGGTAACATTTTGTGTGGTCTGTAAATTTGGCATCTTTTCGGAGTAACCAAGTGATCTATGTCCAGTATCAATTTCTTCGATGATATTAATTTTAATATTGCATTCAGTAGCTCATCTTTAAATTTATTTCTATTTATTTATATGCTTATTTTTATTCATTTCATTGCTGAAAATGATTACTCACACCCATAAGTTCTCACGAACATTGATATTATTCAAGAGCAATGGCTCTTTAATTTGGGATAGTCATTTCCAAAATATCTCAGATATTCTGGTACTCAAACATTGTTATATTTAGACTTCAAATCAGAATTACACTGTAGTTAAATTAGTTCAAATTGCATTTCTTCCTTCATACTTTATATGCTCATTTTTAATAATTTCATTGCTGAAAATGATTACTCACACCCATAAGTTCTCACGAACATTGATATTATTCAAGAGCAATGGCTCTATAATTTGGGATAGTCATTTCCAAAATATCTCAGATATTCTGGTACTCAAACATTGTTATATTTAGACTTCAAATCAGAATTAAACTGTAGTTAAATTAGTTCAAATTGCATTTCTTCCTTCATACTTTACACTGGTATGGTGATAGATGCACTGAATAATAATTGAAAGTCTGATTGAAAATTACTAAACTCAGAAAACCTATATTAAAACTACTTTTTTAGCAAAATGATTTGCGGGAGGTATTTAGCTCCATCATTGCTATTTGCAGACACTGATTTTGAAGTAGGAAAATGATCCATGCTGTTTTCTGCCAGGTGACCTTCTCACAGATGAAGTTTCGATAAAAATGATCGTATTAAGTCATACATTCTGGTAACAACTTGATATCGTCCTTGTAATTTCATATTTAAGGTGTTAAGATGAGTTGTAATGTCAACATGAAACGCAAGGTCCATGATCTAAATTGGATCTTGAAGTTCTGGCACAGATCTGCCCTTTGAACTCATGAATGTGTGTATCATCTACGGAAAATTGAAAAATGCGTGTGACCGGATCCAGTTAACACTTTTAGCTACCACATCCATAGCATGTGTCATTTTTAGTGTGTTTTTTTAACAAAGAGATTCTTGATGAATAATGTAGTGTACACTCCTGAATGGTAAGTTATAATTTTGTAGCGCAATTAGCTTAGATTTTAATCGTGTACTGAACCCATTTTTTATCCCAATAATTTCAGGAGCATCATCTGTTGCCACACTGAATAGTTTCGTCCAATCCACACCCAAGTCTGTAGACTTGTAAACACACTAAAAATATATCACTTCAGGTTGTTGTATTTTTATTCTAACAATTCCTCATTTACATTAAAATTCTCATTCACACCGCGAATATAAATATCTATTTGAGCTACATCACATATATCGGTGGTCTCATAAATATCAATCAAAAACGCTAAAAACACTTTTGATTTCTTGCTTAACTGACTGTGAGCTTTGTCTGTTAAACCTTCAATTCACTGAGAAACAGTATCTCCAGATAAGCTAATGATAGAAAGCAAGTGCCTTTTTTCTAGGCACATAATGTCTACAGTGCTCAGGACACAATCCTAGATAAATTCCCTTTCAGAAAACAACTTTGAAGGTTCAGATTTTTTTTCTGATAGCACATAACTAGACTTCATCTTGGCATAACTCACTTTTTTAACATTCAAAAACACACTTTGCTGTAATATTAGTCCTCTTTTTAATTCTTCTAGTTAGTTTTGATGCATAAGTCATTTATATTTTCCATAGAAATTAATGTGATTTGCTTCATAATGTATTTTTAAATTGCATTATTTTATGACCAAAATACTTTTATTACAAATCAAACATGTAAATTTAGTGATAGTTTAAAAAAAATATATTTAATCTCCCAATTTTCCCTAAACACTCGAAACTCTTGATAAATTTTCCGCCTACTCTTGGAAAACAACATTCTCACACAGCGAAGACATAAATAAAACAAACACACTGAATGGCTGGAGAACCAAGAATATAATAGCAAGAATCAATCATTAGTGTCGCCACGTCAGTGAAAATAATGTGGTTTGTTTACAAGAGAATATTCCTGGTGATGTTTAGAAGCTGTCAATCAATTCCACCGTAAATATAACTTCCTTTTATACTGAATAAAATATAAAATTATTCTTCCCAGAATATTACGGATAGACCAACTACAAGATGATTTTCCATAACTTATATTATTACACTGCCCACCTACCCCACCCCCTTCCCCTTACTGATTACTCCACAACGCCACCACACTGTGGAAAAGAAGACACTTACAACCCACGAACAATGCAAGGATTATAAACACTCATTAAAACCGTAAAGAGATCATTGAATCTTTTCTTTAAAACATCAACAAATAAACTGGGAAATGTTATTTTTTGTTTATTGAAGATATTAGGCCAGCCACCTATATTATGATACGATGATATCTCTAGTGTTAAAATAATGGTTCTTCACTCTGAGAATGAGCATTCCAGATATTGAATATGAACGGCTGGTTCTTGACATGGAGCTCATCCAAGGACAAACTGACTGAGTAGCAATTAGGTCGAACCAGGCACTGTATTAAAAGTATGTAGTTAAACATAGGACCTCTACTTGGTCTAGAAATATTAAGAACTGTGCATTTTACCCATAGAAAACTTTCTTTTATGATCTTGTATGCTTACTACATCATGACAATAAGTTTATTCACAATGGAAATGTGTATATCTCAATTATACATTTAAATATATGTGTATGAGCGATCTGTCTCTTTAATGTAGTTAAGACTAACAAAAAAGATTTCGGAGGACCAGTTTTAGGTATACTTAAACAGAGACGGGAGTTGAATGTTGATCTAGAAAAAACAGTGTATTATGTAGAGCCTACCTTTGAGGGGTGTCGTTTACTGGAGATCCGAGAATACCTGGGAGCGATGGTCTTGATCTTCATGATCCGAGGATGGTATTCTTAAGAATATTAGTTTGCGAGAGGAGCTCCCCTAAACACTCGCGTTTAATGAGTACATATTATATTAAATAAAAACACACACAAAGAACATTATTAACTTATTATCTATGAATAGTCGCGCACTAAAATCACTCTCCACAGGTTTTTTTTATTAGTTCATATTCAAACAAAACGAGCCACAGAGTTTCACAGAGTTGTGATAGAGATTGAAATCCACAGATCACTGTTTGAGGCGGAATACTCAACAGGTGTAAGAGGGTTTACTTGGGACTAGAAGGAGGGTAGAGGGGTGGCTAATTCCAAGATATCTGCAGTTGAGTGAGGGGGAATAGGGGTGGAAATAACCAAGTGAGACTAGAAAATAATTAAGTATACAACAAACTAGTGAATCATGAAATATACAACATACCGGCCCCCTTGAACCGATAGTCGGTTCAATCAAAAGGTAGAGATGGAGAGAGAGTTAAGAGACAAGAAGATAAACGAGTAGAAAAACTAGACAAGACAGTGCATTAGTTGAGGGGTAATGGGAAGACCTTAACTGCAGGTCGAGAGAGAGAACCTGTAGATGTTTGAAGGGTCACAACTCTTACTACGCCATCAGGCCCTTGAAATGTTACGGTTATTCTTCCAATGCACCATGAGAGGGCAGAGGTCTTTTGCCCATGAACTAGCATTAGGTCACCAATTTTCAGGTTATTAGTCTTCACGGTCCGCTTCGAACGTTGCTGAAGAGTATGCAGATATTACATCTGCCACCTGTTCCAGATACGCTGAGAAAATGCCTCTACTAGTTACCATCTCTTGAGGCGGTTCGTTGTACCTTCTGAGAAGTCAACTTCGTGAAGTGAGTTGAGAGGGGATCCAATTAAAAAAGCCCTGGAGTCAAAACATCGATTTCAGAGGGATCAGCTGAGATAGGAATGAGAGGTCGAGAAATGAGCATTGCATACACTTTTGTTGCGATTGTGATGAACTCTTCGAGTGTCAAGATCTGCGTTCCAATCACTCGGATTAAATGATGTTTGGCGCTCTTTATTGCTCGTTCCCATAATCCACTTTGATGAGGATCTGCAGGTGGTTGAAAATGGAATAGGATGGAGTGTTTAGCCGCAAAGTGATTCAAATTTTGCTGAGTCTTTGTTTTGTTGATACAACCTTGAACTATTCGAGTCAGTTGAGAAGATGCTCCAACAAAGTTTGTGCCGCAGTCAGAATAAAGATCGGTGCACAATCCTCACCGTGACACAAATCTAGTGAAGGCGGCGATAAAAGCATCCGATGATAAGTCAGTGACAACTTTGATATGCACGGCTTTGGTAGAAAACAAATAAATAAACACAAATATGCCTTAACGGCCTGGAGGCGTCTGAGAGAGTGTATATTCACCAAGAAAGGATCTCCATAGTCCATTTCAGTTTTTAGAAACGGTCGAGTTGGGGCGATACGTGTCTCGGTTAGATCTCCAATCATAGGTGGAAAGAGTCTTGGCTTACATTTGAAGCATCGAATACACTTGTGAATTCTTGACCGGCTTATGCTGCGAGTGGATATAATCCAAAATTTCTTGCAAACTGTCACTTGCAGGAGTTGAGGACCAGAGTGTAGAGTGTCATGATGGTAATGATCGATAATCAGATTTACGACATGATGAGACTTGGGCAAAACAATAGGGAGTTTAGGATCATGAGGAAGGTTAGAGTGTTCTAGCCGTCCTCCAACTCGGATTGCACCATGTTCATCTAAAAATGGTGAAAGATGCTTAAGTCGTGAACTACAACTTTTATCCTTTTGTAGAGCTATGATATCTTCTAGCAAAATGACCAATTTGAATTTGTTTACAAATTGTCAGGGTAGATTCACTAATTTCTTCAGGGGTAAGAGGTCCGGCTAATGGGGGTTTACCCCTAGAGTTGTTGACGAATCGCAGTACGTAAGCGGTGATGTGCGTGAGTGTTGTCCACAATGAGAACTTGAAGAGTAGCTCCCATTCTTGAGGCGAAGTAGAGATCATCACGTTGAAGGGTGAAGGTTTCACTTATAGAAGATGTGCATCCAGCACAGGCGTAAATTGTGGCGAAGGCCAAGTCTGGGATGAGGAGCGAAACCAGAGTGGTCCATGCCACCAAGGGGGGTGGTCTTAGAGTTGGGGTGGTGATAGACCACGAGAAGCACAATCAGCAGGGTTGTGAGTCGATGAAATGTGAGACCATATGTGAGGCGGGGCCTATTCTGTAATTTGTGCAATACGATATGCAATATACACCTTCAAGCGGTAGGGAGGGGTGGGGATCCATGACAGGACAATGGATCAATTGCACCATGCAGTGGTTGAGTCTATGCATCACTGGTAAGAGAGAAGAGAGGTACATTATTTCAAGAGTTTGGCAAAAAGATGAGCACCACACAATTCTAGGCGAGGAGAGGCGTTTGAGAGGTGCACCACGTGATTTTGCCAAGTATAAGGGTGACCTTGACCTCGTTATCTTGAGAAGTAGGTATCTTAGGTACACAACGGCGGCATATCCTTGTTCTGAGGCATCTTATAATCCATGAAGTTGTATATTTACTGTTTGAGACAGTGAGAGAGAGCGTGGTACCGTAACTTGTTGAAGCGAGGGTAGTTCCTTGAGAATGGTTTTCCAACGGGTAGCCACATCACTTGGAAGGGGTGGGTCCCATTGAAGTCCAAGAGTCCATAAATATTGGAGAAGATATTTCTCCCAAAATACTACCGGAGTTAGCCAACCACATGGGTCATAGATTTGTGCAATGGTTGAGAGAACACTGCGCTTAGTGGGTACAGTTTCAACAATGTTTATATTGTACGAAAAGGTATCAGAGTCTGGCATACACTGGAGACCCAGAATGCTAATATGAGGTTGTTCTTGGGTGTGAAAGTAGATAGGCTTTTATCTGTGTTCTTCTGGCACAGAGTTCAGAAGCTGGGGTGAATTGCTGGACCATTTTCTAAGTTCAAAGCCCCCTTTTGAGAATAGTGTAGTGAGTTCGGTTTGTAAACTAAGCGCATCTTCGACCGTGTCCGACCCAGCGATGATGTCATCCACAAAAGTTTGGTTTTGTAAGACGGATGCAGCACGAGGAAAGAGATGTCCTTCATCTTAGACCAATTGACGTAGAGTTCTTAGCGCCAGAAATGGTGAGCACGACATACCATAAGTGACGTTCGTTAGCTGCTAAATGGAGAGTGGAGTGGCTGGATCATGATACCAATAAATGAGTTGATATTTCTGATTCTCAGAATGAACCATGATTTGGCGATACATCTGACGAATGTCATACGAGAACACAAAGGAATGTCGTCGAAAGTGGAAAATGAAGTAACAAATATCATTTAGAGCTTTGGTCCAGGCAATAGCGTATCATTTAGGGACACATTAGTTGAGTTACGAGCACTAGCGTCGAACATTACCCGAAGTTTCGTGGTGGAACTATTTTGTTTGAAAACACCGTGATGAGGTAAGATATAGTGTGACACGTGTGGAGAGGGGTGAGTGTCACGCAAAATCATATGGCCAGAGTCGAGATAATCATGCATGAATTCAGAGTACATGCGTTTGAGTTGAGGCTGAGCGTGCAGTTTTCTTTCAAGCGAGTTGAATCTGTTTGGCGGCAATATTTGACGTTCCAAGACGGGAGTGAGATTCCCTGAACGGAAGTCTCTCGACATAACGTCCTGTGCCATTCCGGAAATCAGTAGAGATAAAATGGTCTTCACACACTATTTCTTCTTTAATTGGTCCAGCTTTATAGGGTGGTTCTTCATCTTACCAAAACCATTGTAAAGATTCATGAAGGTCATGATCTGAGATTGAGAGGAGCGTCACCAGACCACCAAAATAATTTTGTTTGTAGTTGAGCGAATGTGGCAAAGAAGGAGTTGTTCCCATAATGACATAACCAAATATTGATCCAAATGCCACAGGCAAGCTAGGGCCGGGAGTGTGGCGATAACCAGTGAGAGTATTAGCAAAGAGGTCCGCTCCAATTAGAATGTCAATCGGACTTGGGATATCAAACGTGGGGTCAGCTAAAACAAAGTTTTTGAGTTTTTGTTTGATATTAGGGTCAATATAGGTTCGTGGCAATTCTGAAGTTATCTTGTCCAAGATTGTTACTGGATAGGAACGAGCTAGAACAGTGCCATTAATGGAGGACAGATTTAGTTTTGCCATTCCCTTGGTGTTTATATCTCAAAGAGATATGCCATTTATGTCTTGTGTCAAGTGGGACCTAGTTACGTTCAAAAGCTGAGACCAGCACTTGGTGATAAAGCTGCACTGAGCCGCAGAGTCTAGTACCCCTCGCACTATTTGAGGAGGACCAAAAGGAGTAGTGAGTTGAACAAGAATAGTTGCTAAAAGCACTGTGGTCTTTGGTTGACTTGTAAGACCAATGAAGGGAATAGGTGGAGTAGTATCCCCTGAATGATTTCCATGGGGTGATTCTGTTGACTGGTGAGTGTCGTGACCTTGAGATGAGTGTGGGTTTGAGGAGGAGGTCAAGTGAAGCATTGTGTGGTGTCTTTTGCTACAGTGTATGCAGGTTCGCGTCGATTTACAGCCTCTTAAAGTGTGGGCATTTCCGAGACAATCAAAACAAAATTGATTAAAACGTACAAAGTCAAATCGTTCTTGATTGAGTGCACTGATACATACTGTGAGTGCTTTGGTGGCAAAATACACAATTCTTTGGATTTTGCCCACGACTGTCAGTAAGGCAGTAGGCCTAGATGTTGGTTGAGTGTATCGGGATCAGTAAATGTTTATGGCCTAAATTTTTTAAAGCCTTTTATTACAATAAACTAATTTAGTTCTCTGAATATTGTAATCCAACAGTTCTAGAATATTCAAGTCATGCAAATCACGATATTTGTTCAATACCCCTCATCATTATTTAAAAAGCTATGTTCAGATAGTGTAATGCTCATGGCAGATAGTCAAGAACTGTTGGGAATACAACTTGTATAATCCGCTTCGGTGGCCGCATAGTCTAACGCATTATTCTCGTGTTGGACTAGGCTGCCGGAGACGAGGAGATTGGGTTCGATCCCAGTCAGGTGCACAAGATAGTATTTCCCTACTTGTTTACCACCCTCCCTCCACGATTATTAAGGGGTCCACTTCCTCTATTTTAAGTATTTATAGCCCTTAACATTTCAATGTTACTAGTACATAATTGTACAATTAGAATGGGTAGTAAGACGCGATGTCAAGAGCGAAAAACTATTTGTATTCCGATATATAGAAATTGAGCATAAACAATATTATAATTAGAATTTTCAGAAGTATATTTTTGTAAGAATCACATTAAAACATATTTTAACAAAGGCTTATTCCTAATTTAGTTTAAATTTTGAATATATTGAATATACTTTTAATATAAAAATGAATTATCATAAATAATTATTTGTGTTTATTGTAGACAAATTGAATTTTCAAATTGTCTTTGTATAATAAATATTTCATTCATCAAGAATGCATTTTAACTAAGATAATAGTAGATTTTATATGTAACATATATTTTTAAGATCACTTTATTAAAAATAAACTTTCAGGATATAAAAATTATTTTAATTACTTATCATACTATAAGAGATTTATGTGTTTTATTTATCAAAGTTGTTTGACTGATAAGGAAACATCAATTTTTTCAAAGTGACAGATATTCTTTAGTGCCAACTTACGTCTATGTGTAAGCTTCCTTTCTAAGTGTCTTGCTGCTGCCGCTGATAAATTGAATAATCATCTAGTTTTAGTTGTAAGTCTGGTCCGATTATAAATTTAATTATAAATATGATTTGAAAAATATTTCATAAGTATTAAGCTAGTCAATTCAGAAATGGACTATATTTATAAATGTATCTTACTTCAAAGTTGATAAGCTAAGTACTTATGAGATAATTATATACATGTACATATATATATATTTATATGTATGTATTGAAACGGCCCCCATTTATTAGACAATAAATGGAAGTGCGAGCTTAGCAAGTAAAAGCAAGGGTAGGAGGGCATGCAGTAGATTGAATATATAAAAGGAATAAACATAAGTAAAAATAGTTTAAAAAAATTTATGATTTACTGGTAAATAATAATATAATTAAATAATTAGTTATAAAGTTGTGGTCCAAAAAAAGACCAAGAAGAACGAAAAAATTATTTCGATAAGTGAATGAATTTGATAATAAATTAAGACAGATTGTAATAAAGCCAGATCATAATTAAGACTGATTATTCTAAAATAATGATCCCAAATTAAATAAAAGGTATTTTCCAAAAGTAGAAATTAACACCTTTCTATACATCCACTCTATCTTTGGACTACAACAAATATAATGTATATTAAAATAATATCTATCAAAACAAGGCATAGAAAATTATAACTTCAATGACCAATCTCACTTGCCAATCTTCTACTATTAAGTTTTGTTCCAAAAAGAGGAGAAACAAACTGCTCCAAAAGATATAATTCGAACGACAACTAACTTATATAATTCCCGAAGGGAATATGTTTAATATTTCCTTCCGAGTGACTTTACTACAATTAATTTAATATGATCCCTGATAGGACATAAACAAAGAACAGTACATATATTTTCAAGAAGGGAAAATATTTCAATACAAAACCTGATTCAACGCGTATGCCATGTATACTAACGTAAAAGGTATATTGTTACAATAGAAACAAAAGTATGATACAACTTGTTGATGTGGCAAAAGCTATTCATAAAATATGCCATACTATCTTTAAACTATTAGTTTTTTCTAAAAAGGAACTGTCAAAAAAATTTAATTAATACAAACCCAAAAAGATGTTGTCCTCCTGAATTGAAAATACTAACAAAGTTACGCAAATTTATTTATACTATATTTCATTTTATTATGACTTTACAACTACTTAAATTTGTTTCATCAACATGAAATATTCAAATGTTCACTAACGTGAATAAAAAAAAAGATATTTTCCTCTTTGGAAAATATTAACAAAGCTACAAAAATTATTTAAACTATGATTGATATTTTATGACTTTGTAATATCTAAATTTGTTTTTTCAAAAGGAAAAAGCAGGAAGTATTCAAACATTCACTAACATGAATCAAAAATAATACATTTTCCTATTGGGTACATATTAACAAAATTACACCATTTATTTTCAACATAATAAACCTGTACTAAAATCACACAATAGTTACAAAAATATTTAGCTTGTATAATTTTATGATCGCCATTACCAGCGTAGCGCCATTATTCCAATTGCCATCAATTAGTATGTTCTTCAACCTCACTATAAAGTTTATATATAGTCATAGTCCTGATGAAGTAAAAAGGAAAACGAAGGAAGGGGTAGCGAAGGGAAATGGATTGGAGTCTCTGTCTCACTCTAGAACTCCAGGTCTAGAACCTTCCAGCACATGGTAGATATTTCGTGATCCAATACTTTGTTCTTCTTTCGTCTGGAATGAGTTAGACGCATTTCCGAACATATCCTTTCCAGAAGTGACGTCACTAGAGCCAGCTAGTCAGTTGGTTGGAGTGGCCCAGTCGTTCAGTTGTTTCCTAGTACTGCTCATATGTGGAGGGAGTCCAAATAGGGTAAAAAATGGACAACGTGGTGAGTGCATTAATCGTTCATAGAAACCACATATGTTAAATAGTTGTTCAAATTAAGAATATTATCTAGGAAATGTATACAGGGTGCTCGGAAGCTCATAGCCCAAACTTCACATTTAACTTGGTTGAATCATAAGTAATAGAAATTCCCTACAAACTTACATCCGGAACCTTATGTAAATACCATAAAATTGTGTTTAATTTTTGGAGTTTAAGACCGGGATAGCAAATTTGTCAGTAATGCGTGCACAACAAGCTGCATAGGAGTTAGGCGAACAGCACTACACATGTAATAATGGAAAGCACTTTATGTGATGTAGGACCGTTAATTATGACCCCCAGAACATATTCCCATTTATAGATGGAAGGTGACCTGGTGGTCTAGGGGTAAGGTGTCAGACTTCTATGCTGGCGGCCGGGGTTCAATCCCAGGTCCCGGCACAGATTTATCTGATTACCAAACCCTTCCTTCACCTCTGACAAGACATCTTCTGAATGTGGGGAATGCCAGTTCTCCACCGTGGTTCGGATTCCACGTTAAACTGTAGGTCCTCCATTTCATTTCACAACCACCCTACCATTACACATTAGCGTAAGTGCGTATAACCCGAACGGGTAGTAAGACGCGGTGCTAATAATAATAATAATAATATAGATGGACTAGTGTGTTGTTTACTATTAATTGTGGTATGTTCTGCTGCCGTGCTCCAAGAGGTCGAGGTTTGTAGGGCCCCGCGCCTAGCTCCTATGCAACTTAATTCACACTCATGCTTTACAGATTTGCTCTCCCGGCACTGAACTCCGAAACTTTGAACACAATTTATTGGTATTATAATAGCTTTCCGGATTTAATTGTATAGGTTTTTTATTACATTTGATTCAAACATATTATATGTGCATTTTGGGCTATGAGTTTTCAAACCCTGTATATACACAGATGAGAAATTTTCACTTTTCCAAGGTCATCATACATATTCACTCACACACACACACATATATATTTATAATCATATGTAAATATATATATTTATAGTCATATATAAATTATGTACATATATGAATATATATGCGTGTGTGTGAATATGTATGATGACCCTGGAAAAGTGAGAGTTTCTCAATTTTTACTTACTAATTACATATTATATAATATAAGTCATGACTTACATATTATCTTTTAGAATTTATGATAGTATGGTTAAAATTAGATAATTGATAAATGAACTATTGCGTGTATTTGACATTATAATTAAATCTTACAAGACGTTAGCATACTTTGGTATTAACTATTTACATTTACAACAAATGCTGTAATATGAGCCAAAAAGATTCAAACTGATAGCATGACATAATACACTATTATTTGACCACTTAGTTAAAATGAAAATGAAAGTCAAACAATTCAATAAAAAACTAGTTTATAAAGTTAAATATAATTTGTAGTATCAATAAAATAGGAATGAACTAATATCATGACATAATATACTATTAATTACAATTATTTTAAAATGAAAGTAAACTTTAAACAATTATAACAGTAACAAACTATTTATGAAAGAAGTTAAACTGTGGGCCACCTTAACTATGTCTAAAAGGTCCTTGGGCCATTCTCTTGTTTCCTAAATCTAATTTATAAGTTTGGTTAGAGGCCTTAATCCACTATTTTCTAGTTTATTAAGAAGGTCATCTGGAATGTCGTCATTCCCAGCAGGTTTCCTTCTTCGCATGTGCTTTATATGTCTCTTTACTACACTCTTTAAAATTCTGTGTTTTATTCTCTTCCTCTACCTCGTGTCCTGCTTCAATCTTCAGATTTCTTGACCGATTTCCTTGTCACACAGTTTATCTTCATATCTTTACGAAATTCTATGGCCCGCTATAAAATGTCACCATCCAACATTTGGTGTCTTCTATTCTTATTATTCGCACACAATTATTTTCATTCACTTCTAGTTATTTTGCTTTCTGATACACGATATCATACCTTCCTATCAGTTTGACAATTTTATTGCATGTCTTCGCAATATAGTATTTCCTGGCTCTGTTTGTTTTCGATCTATTAATAAGATTTTATAAATATTGGGAGAATATTATTTAATATGGCACCATTAATAATATTTTTGTTGTAAAAGTTTTCAAAAATACCTACATAGTATATGATTATGAAATTAGGAACTCCCCATCATTAGGCTTATTATATTATAATTACCCTAAGCTTGGACTTATATATATTAATGATAATATCTTCACAAAAAAATAATAGTAATTAAATTAATATTATTTTATTTATATCTAAAAATAACACCTGGATACAAGAATCGATCTGACTCGACTATTTAACTTGACTATATAATATGTGGATACATACAGTTGTCATTGTATTATTGGTGGCATAAAGACCTTCTCATTCGAATGTGGCTGTGTTAACAGATACCACTCCATTTTAATTGATCACTCATGTGAAGCAGATAATCTCCACGCTTCCATCACATACTCGGACTTAAAATATGGGTTAAGTATGATCTTGGACTCTTAACGACTACATGATAGCTTAAGGGTATGATAATTGCTATAATATGCCGAAGATCCTAGGATTCATTAAATTGTCAAGGTGCCATTTTTTTAATATAAAGTATATGCTATTTAGATCAAAATATAACCGTAATTAAAAACAAAAAGTTAATTGATATTTAGTCTAGCTAAATAAATATTATATTCTCTAACCAAGTCATTAATACATTTTATTTCTTGTAGTATTGATTATTAATATATTTAATTGAAAACAATTCTATAAATAATGTTCTAGTGAATATTTTGAAGTGTTTGAATGATATGTTGTGATAAACATGACTTTTTAATTTGTATAAGCATTGACTTAATATATTACAATTTAATCTTTTAAAATTTAATATACCATCGAATAAATCTAATATCGTAATTTTAATATGTTTTAATTGGAAGTGTATTTAATTTAAAATGTAACTTAATTAACTCTTATATATTTCACTTAATACTAGACAAATACTTGTTCGGTGATCACATGCTGTATGTTTTCCCAAAGGCAATTAGTTCAAACTCTCTTAGATTTTTTAAAATATTACAAGTATTTAATTTTTTTCACTTCAACCAGGGATGTAGTATTTAACTTTATTTCACGAGCTCACCAAACATATTTTGAATGTTGAAGCGTGTATCTTGTTTGAATCCTCTTTCTTTCTTGTGCGCCAAGCGTCTCATCACTAGAATAATTTTAGTGTTCGTGTTATGATACTTGATCCTCTAGCAACCGTAATTGTCGTTTTCTTTCACATTATCAAGTAAGTTGTGTGAGAACCTACGTGGATCGTTTGGTATGGCACAGGTTTTATAAGTTTGTAATAACTAATACTCATTGAAAGCCTCAGTTTTGGAGTAACTAGATGTTTATTATAAAATTAATAATTGGTTAGTGGTTGTAAAAAAAAATATATACATTAAATTTATATTTATCTGTATGAATAGTATATGTGATTTACAAATCTTGAAGCTATCGGTTTGACGTTTGAGTGAACCTGTCCTAAAAAGTCTAGTGAATGATTTGGACTGATTGAACCATTCCTGGCCGCGCCCACACGAGGAGAATTGGAACGACTTCTCTGACCCCTGGTGGTGCGTGACACAACTACATGGCGACCAGCGTCAGCAACGTGGGATTTAAAAATACATTACAAGGTTGATAAATAATAAATAAATTAAAGTATCTTTTAATGTCATACATTATTGTAAATGGAAAATTGTAGCCAATTTTAAATTACGTATAAACATTGATATCATGCCTTAAAATTAAATATTCTTATATTAAATAATTAAGTAAAGTAATTTTGACTTGTATGTTACTATATGTTGGTAAGTAAACAGTTTCATACTGTAGTATTGTGAGTACCATTCTGAATTTATCTATGATAAGCTAAGTGATAATAAAATTCAACATTAAAATATTCTAAACTTTATATGTTACTGTTATTATTACTTGCTGGTAGACCAGTATTAAACCTTAAGAGCAATTATAATTATTATCAAACTATTTACTATCTCAATGTTACATAAGATGTGTGATTTTACCAAACTACACAAACAATTAAATATCAGATAAAGATAAGTGATTTTATTAAGTAGAGGAAAGATAAATTATTTTACTTTATGACTTCAATGAGTCTAGAAATGAAGACTATTTTGTTTGGCATTATATGTTTACTTTACAAAACATTAGGGTAAGTTTAAAATAAAATTGAACAATATATTAATACAATAATTAAGAATCATAACCATGGATTTCAGTAACTGTGAGAAATAAAATAAAATTTAAAAGTGTTTTATTTAATAATTTAAAATTACAAAGTAAATTTTAATACTAAATCTCACGAAATAATATGACAAAATTTGTATTAATGCTTAGATAACACTATCATATATATTATTGACCTCAAATACAAAATATGTATAGCTGATAAAAGAAGATTATCAACATAAACTTTAAAAAAATAATTAAGTTAATCACTTAGCTGGGAAATATTTATTGTATTTATGAATCAATATACACACTATTGATTAAAGTTTTTTCCTTCAATTGATTAATTAAAATGATTACTACTGTATTTTAAAACTTATATATATTTCTGAAACCACATCATTGCCGAAATGATTTAAATAGATGTATATTAAATTTATGAATAGTCATTACACTTTTAAAGATTAATAATATAATAAACAAAAAAGATAGATTAAATAAAGTATAAGATACATTTGCAAACAGAAAAATGTAAATGTGTACTTAAGAAATAAAATAAATAATGACCGAATCTATTAAAATATTTTAAAGTTTTTGTACCTTTATAAAAGGTATTTATTCAAATATGTGATTTATTGTCTCTCACAGCTTAGAATTCTAACAAATAAATTTATGACAACTAGAATTGTCAAAGTTTAAACTTATATTAAAACTGTATAAATGTGTGCTCAAACTTGATTAAAAATCAAAACCAATTTTCTAAATAAATATCTAAATATAATGTATTTAATTTGTATTTGATAATTATTGGTAGCTCTCCGATTATGTTCCTGTTAAATATAAAAATAATAATAAAAGTTTGGAAATATTGTTTGTAAATACGAAGTTTATTTACTAACTATTTCAACATATATTTGTAATACCATTTACCTCATTTCTATATATCCTTATATACTTATCGCAGTGCATAATCTATTAATAATTCAAATTATTAAATGAGCTTAAGACTGAAAAAAAAAGTTGAATTTAGTCAACATTATTATTGGCCTCATAAGGAAACATTAATTAAATTCAACGTGAAATTGGAATTATAGACAACAATAATTAGCCATATTCTGGTACTTTATTCTATCTTTAGTATATAGCCACTAATACTACTGGCTGGTGATTTTCTTTATCAATACAGGGAATCTTTAAAGTAGCTTTGTTTTTTTTATGTAAAGTAAACCAAACTGAATAGTTACCAAATTTTAAATATTTTTTTAATATTTATCCTTTATTGGTTTGAATTGAGATACAAAAGATAAAGTAGGATGTATTTTTGCTCACGATGTTAAAATAGAGGTAAAATCTCAACGTGTTTTATATGCTGACATTTCTTTTGACGATTAAGCTATTTAACTTCTCTATACAATATTTTGAACTCTTACATGTTGGTACTTATATATTAAAATGAAGTTTGTCACATAATAAATAATTAATTGTTAAAGTGTAACACCGCCCTTATAAACCACAGAATTAAGGCTGGTGCACAATATTTATATTAAATAAGAATCCCAAAAACATAATAAACGCAGAGGAGCCGATAGGACGATCACAAGGTAAATAGACCGTACTCGGGTCCATTTGGCTTCTGCTTCCCCGAACCCAATCTACAAATATTTAACAACTTAAATATTGTAAACCCTACCATCTATCAGTGAAGGATATAACATAAATATATGAAACATAAAAAAATATTATTTGTAAATAACAGTTTATTTATTAATATAAGATCTAGATGGATTAAATATTGCACACTACTAAGAAAAATATATAATATATAAAAGACTATTATAAAGGCAATAGTCACGGGTCATAACAATCACCCTAAACTTGACTAACACTTAATTACTTGAGTCATCAATGACGTCCAAAAAAGATTCAATGTAAAGTACTTGTACTACTTTCCAAGTATTAACATTTGTACATTAATAAATACAACACCGGACCAAGCGTCCTTAATATGACAAAGCCTAATTCCCGCCATAAGGGCTTCAGAAAAGATCCCAAACAATAACATCAACTCAATCATAGGTTGTCAAGTTTTTAAAATATATTATAAAAATATTACCTATCATAAATAGCAAAAACACTACTGAATAAGAAATCAGTTTAATTCCGGACCATATATAATAACATAATTATCATAACAATATAAGGCCAATCCTTGCAAAAATATGGCGTCTCACGCCAAATAGAATATAAGTTTTAACCATAATACAATGAAACTCTAATATATAAAAATATGGCGTCTCATTTGAATAGAAAATATTGATATCACGCAAGACCACAAAGGGGATTTTGCGTCTAGAAAACCTAATATAAAGGTAAACATTATTTACCATAACTAATGTTACATATCAATATATCGAAGTATTACGCGATATCCTTGCGTAATTATCTATACATTCTGTAAAGTCTAGTGTTAACATTTATTTGGCCGAAAAAGAAACAAATTTTAAAATTTTGAAATTTAATATGTTTTTTTTAAAATACCAGGAATAAGTAAAGAGGTTACAAAGTGGAAAATAGATATAAAGGGTAAAGGGGTAAATAAAATCAAAATTGTAGAATTAATGCTTTAAGGGTCCCATGTTTGTGTACAAGGGCATCTGATTTTAGAATTCCAGATCTCTAAGAAATGTAGATATCACGCAACGCTAGTGACATACAGACAGACTCTTAATTTTTTTAATATACATTAGATAACCCCTTCACACATTGTACCAACTCTAAATTTAAAATCTTACATTTTAAGACCTGTTTTATTATTTACCTGCAACACAAATTTAAAACATATATCTATGATAGAGGGCTTTTTCTATGCTTAGACCCCACGATACCAACAAATTTCTAGTGCAACATTTTAAATAGATGTTCTGGCTATATGAGATAATTCCTCTACCAACCGTCCAGGTTTCTTGCTGATTTTAAATTTTATACCACATCAGTAATAATTTTTTATTATTTTTGAAAATTGTTAACACCACCTTTCCTATTACAACCACTTCTAATTAGAAATACCAAATATCAAGATGCGTTTGATTAATTGGTGTAGTCCTGCCTGATTTCAATTATCTGCCCTCTCAGATAGTATTGTCCTGTATTTAGAATCTCCTAAGAGATCTAATTTCCCGGTCCCCCATTTTCAGACTCTTCTGTTTGAGTCTTTTCTGTTTATATGAAGTAACCAATCTAGTATTTTGTTAAGTTTCAGTTATATAGAAAACTCTAGAAGTTGTTACTATTTATCTGGACACACACACACACATACACACCCATACACACAGAATTTCTGCTTTATGTAAAATAAATAAATATATATATTATTATTAATAATAGATACCAGGTGATTAATTGGATTTAAAGGAGTAACCTGATGCCTGTTATTTTGTTATTTAAACCCACGAAACTTGACGGCCCCGTCATATTAATCCCTTATAGATCTTATTTATTAATCTAGTTGTTTCCATTGATAGGTTAACTGTGTCGAACAACTTCACCATTGACGTCCAGAGCTATGCACAGGAAATGTATACAAGCCTGATACAAAGAGCCGTAGCTGCGGTGGGAAATGGAAGGGTTTCTCTAAACAACACACAGATTGATTTGGTATGGTACTATTATATTCAATTATTAAATATAATAATATATTTAGGTAAGTTTAATAATATCTAATCTTAAAGTCTCATAAAATAATTAATTATTTTACTATGAAAATATATATGATATTGGATATAAAATAACACATATTTAATTGGATTTATTAACAAGCTGTATAGTTATTAATTGAGTCAAAAAGAGGCAATTTAAAACAAAAATGTTTAAACCTTAAGGATTTATTTTTAAAATGTGACACTCTGTTCTAAACTAGTCGGATATGTTAGAATGAAGAAAAATAAATATTTATAATTTAATTAAGAAGATATTTAGATTTTTAGCTATAGGTATTTTGACAAAAATATGCACCTACATTTCACACTATTACCTCAAAATATGTGTACTGTTGGTTCGCTAGTTAGCTTAGGAGTATAGACTATTTAAATTTTATTCGAAATATATATTAATAATGATTTATTGATGTGTCTCTACTCCAGATTTAAATTGTGGAGACCGGGTGCTTTTTAATGTTTTTATTTATTATTTTTCAATCATTCCTTTTGATTTTCACAGGCATTTCCTTAAATAAAATGTGTATTATTTTTTTAGTTTGGTTAAATTATTTCAAATAGAATGCATATTTTACTGGTTGCTTCTTTAATGGGGTATTTTGCAAAACAAGTAGAGCTTTTAAAAAATTCTAGTTCTTATTCCTTTTAATCTAGTATTTGTTCTTATAATAAAGATTTTCTAAGTTGTCTGAGACTAAATAAATATTTCCAGCCTACGTTTCATTATCACACGAATTAATTCAATGTTGAGCTGTAGGTGACGTACGGCACAGCAATAGAGGAAATTTTAGAAAAATAAAATCTATATTATGTTTAGGTTTAAAAACATTGATTCTTCTTTTTTGATAAACAATAAAATCAAATAACATTATTTTAAAGGACAAACGCATTGTTGCTTTATTTATTTTATATCTTTCTAGTTTTTATGTTTTCTTTAATGAGATATAAATTTGTTATGTCTAATTCCATATATCAAATATATACCTATTCAGATCTATTTTATTTTAGATTAATATATAAGGCTAAAAATACTGTTAAACTATTTTCTGGTTTTCTGGTGTAGTCTAAAGCACCCATTTAAACTATTCCCAAAAATGCGTATTGCCATATGACCTATAAAAGGGCATCATTATATATATTGCACGGCTAAGCTCTTGAGTTAAGCAAACGATAAATGTATGTGTTCTCTGACGATAATGATCTCGAGTATAATTTATAAATTAAAACAAAACTCAAATATATTGGATTACCAGATAACTCTTTCACAGGATATTCTAAAACCGCAAATAAATTGTAGACTATGAATAAAAAAAGCACTTGTGTCTCCACATGCTTAGTTAAACCGACTACTATGGAGAAAAAATCTGTCAAAATAATGTGTTACAACCTACACTCGTTTTAACTAGCTCTGGTCTCTAACACACAATTAGGAAAATATTCAATATATTTATACTTCATAATATCAGATGAAATTATTTTGATCGTAAAAAAAATCGATAATTATGACAAACTTAAACGTGTTATGTGATTGTGAACTCAAAAAAGTTGATTTTTTCAATTTTGTCAGTCCTCATGTCTGTCTGTCTGTTCCGTGTTTGCCTTTCCTTGGCCACGGATTCAAAGTGGTTTGTTAGATTTTATTCAAACTTGATATTAAGTTATTTAAGACTTACAAAAAATTATTATTTTCAATCTAAGCCCTTTAATTAAGTGTAGTTTATTAATAAGTAATATTTTTGAGTACTAAATTTTAGGAAGTTGCTTTAGTGAATTTGTTAAAAATACAAATCTATGATTTGTTTGACAGGACAAATAGAGGCATATAATTGGGTTGTAAGCAAAAGTTGGTCTAAGAGACGCTTAATAATTCTACAAATCTTTAATATTGTACAAATGAATTTAGCAATTTGATTTCATATGTAGTGATTGAGATAGAAATTAGCACTGTTTAATTGTGTTTGGTGTAAAAACTCATTCATGATTAGTGTACTGAGTTTTCAAAAACTTTAAATATTTTACAAATTTAATTATATCCAAAATATAATACATAGGATTAAACGTAGTCCGAAAAAGGATTACTAAACTGCGGAGTTGAGGTTACATAATCCCTAGTAACTTGACCTGTACTCATCACAAGACATTGTTAGTGCAATCACATCTCACAGATCATGCAGCGGGAATGGAATAATCTCGAACCATTTCCAGGTTATTAACTGATAATACCAATTTGAAGATACTTTTGGGAAGACCTAGAAACAGATGTGAGGATAGTATTAGACCGGACCTGAGAGAGATACCGTGTAATGAGGTGGACTGGATAGAACTAGCTCAAGATAAAGATGGGTGTTGTACTTTTCTAAATACGGCAAAGAAATGTCCGTTTCCTAATTACATAGAGTAAGTAAGTAAGTAAGCAAGTAGGTAATATCATACATAAAGAATATATATGGTATCGTTGTAGAAATTAATTGTGTTTTTCTTGAAAAATTAAAATATTATGATTTATTTTTATTTCTAGGAAGGTATCTATTTGCTGAATCTAATCAATCGGTTCGTGGAAGATATAACTGCTTTTCAAGTATATGGCGAAGCTACTCAGTTTGTGAATGCAACGTCACAGAACCCGGTTATAAATATACATTTTCAATATCCTGAACTAACGGTAAGTAGATTACTAACATAAATAATTGTTCTTAAATAAATTAAAATGTTTAATACTTGTGTTTTCAATTTTTTAGTTTTATAATAGGCATTTTTCAAGTAGGTAGGAAAGTTATATACATTTTTCAAAACAAATTGTTATAAGATACCAATTCAATTATTTAAGCTAATTTTTATACGAAGCTCAAAATTGTATTATTAAATAATAAAATAAAATACAAACAACACCTATTTCAAACTAAATTTTACTGTGAACATAAATAAATATATAGCTAAATTATATAACGACCACACAATAAAGTTATGCGTATAAGCATCATTACATTAATTAAAAATATATTTTAAATATATGTTGAAACAATTTTGTTCGGAAAGTGAAATTATTGTTTAAGGATAATGAGAAGATTCACAACAGACACAAAAATACCATTTCATTTATAACCCTATCTTTGTATAAAGTTAAACTTCGACCTATCCATTTCAACTAAAAATAATTTATTTAGACAATGCCCACCTCTACTTTAATTATCATAAATTGTCTGTGTACTGCATTGTTTCTTAAAATTTGAATATATAATATTTATTATTATATTAGAATACCTAATAGCGCTTTGAGTATAACATGGTTCACTAGTCTAAGGTGTTTATTGAATAGTTGTTTTATTAATCTATTTTTATTTATTCAAAGGACGAGAATTATTTATAGCGGTGGGCTTAAGTTACGGACATAAAAACTAACACACAGTATAGTAAAAAAAAAATTAATTGGTATGAAATTTTCTTACCTTCAATATGAAAAGATTAAAAAATAAAATTGATATCTTAACAAATCTAGAAATTTTGTTTCGTTCTTTCTTATTCGAAACTTTAAAATGTATTCCTTATAACTATTTTTACATCCATTACTATTTACAGCCTGTGGCCTAGGTCAGTTTTTTATTCAAGCCATATATTTTCCACTACCAGCTTAGCAGGCCTGTCGTAGATTTTTTGAATAACTAATGGAATGATAAAAAATATACCCAAGAATAATATGTTTGTTATATTAGCAAGTGTTTTTAAACCAAATTACAACAAATGGGTATCTAATATTGTATCTTGTTTTCTAGTATTTTAAGTTATTGAAGTTTCTTTATATTCTTCACACAAACAATTACTTTGTATTATTCGTTTTGTTTAATGTTTTGATAAGTCCACATTGCCATCATTTAAATATATATTATATTACACTGGTGGTCAACATCCATTTTGTGACAGATATATAAAATGAAATTCCTAATATTCTGACATCAATGAATCCGAAAATGACAACAAAATAACCAAGCTGGTTACGGCTTTTGAGTTGCTGGAAGTAACCCTATTTAATGAAATTTGGTCACGCATGTGAAATGAGTAAATAATCTTGCAAAGCTGAATGAGAATAATTTAGCTAAATTTAGGTTGTTGGGTTTGAACCCTCAGAATAGAAGAGCACTAGGTAGGTGCTAGTCATTTAGAAATGTAGGGATTGATTCTTAGTAGAACAAATGCTCATTTTCCGGGGGTAAACGATTTATTGACTGTGGTTAAATCGGACAGGACTCAATCTTGTACTTTTTGATGTGTGATGCTATTTCATGTCGATTTATATTTTAATGTTGTGATTTCATCTATTTATTTCTGAAACATATTGGTATGTCACGTAAATACTTCAATAAAAGTGTCTTTCTTTTTCATTTTGTTGTGAGCTTTCGCTGGGCAAACAAAGACATAAATAATTAACAATGCTGACTTGTAAAACATATGAAATGTATTTAGAATGTAGGATGGGTGACTAGTATAAGAGCTGGTTTTATCATATATGTTGCAAAACTTACATTTCTAGCTTGCAATATTATATAGGGGCTGTAAAACATGTCTTTCGTAGTTCCGATGTTGTAGAGAGAACAGATATATCATAACACAAACTCATATTTCTACATAGTCTTCCAAGGGGGGAATAACTAATAAGGAAAAAAAACCTAAAAACCGAACATATCCTAATCTCCCAACTGAAATTCGACCATTGTTTTAAGAAGTGAGTTTACTTGTACCAGAACCTCCGGAGAACTACCCCTGCTGTATTTTTGACACATCAAGGGACGATTTTCAACCAAGTCCATAAGAAGAAACCTAAGATGAATTTCAGAACAGTCCCTAAATAAAGCTTCGCTTACACACATAACCACAACTTAATTATTGGGCGACAGACTTAGAACTAAATAAATCCAAGGCAGAACTACTTACTTCTGGAATATGGAAGTGGAATTTTCTAGAAAAGTGATCAAGGAGTTTGTGCATCTCTTTTCTCAGGACAAATACCTCCTATTTTGTAACAACATTCAGGGCGTTATGAGGGTCCTGAATATAAACCATAATCCAAATAATTGAAGACTCTATTGAAATTATAAACAACATTTTAATATTTTATATCTTATTAACGTCATAGATTTAGCTGAATTAACTTATAATCAGCAAATACATTAATCACTGTATTTTTTACAAAAATTCTCAACAAAGCTTAAAATGACACAAGAAATAATTTTAGTAAAATACATTTATCATTTACAACAAGTTTAAATTAAATTAACTTGAAAATTATTTGAAATATGCCTTTCTCAAATCAATTTTTTCCTAAAGTCAAAACCAGATCTAACTTACTATCCTTATAGAAGGACCGTACTACAATAACCCAAGAGGAAAATCAACAATGGTTATATTTCCATCAAGTCAATCCTATCATTTAACAAATAATATCTTGGTTGATTATTTCACTTTTGACAAAACTTTGTGTTCCTAATAGATAAAAATAGTTTTTTCCAATGGCCCTGTAATTTTTTTTTTTAATTTCATTTAAATCTGAGTTAAACTTAAAGACTATTTAATATTGATAATTTGATATGGAAAATTCAAAGGCAAATCGTTAAGAATAAAAAAATTTGTTTTATTTTTAAGGATTTCCTTTGAATTTTTAGGAAAATAAACAGTTTTTATAAATTCGTATAGTTATGGTAATAGGTTTCTAAGAGCCAACAATCTTAAAACACCTCCCACCATTTACACCCACTTTTATCACGTTTTAAAACTTTGTGTCAATCAGCATTTAACTTTAGTTAACAAAACAACCAATCAAAACTCTTCACAAAATAACAAAAATAAATTTAATAAATAGCTATGATTTTCTTTTCATAGGTGTCTGGTGGTTTTATGTACATATTTTTATATTCATAGCACCACAAGTATTTATAAAATATGCTCGACTAGCATCCAACCACTAACTCACATTGTAAAATTGAATTAACTTTGGCTCTGGAGCTACTGCGGAATTATAGGAAGAGGATTGGTAATCCAAGAATAGAAATTGTAGCGAGAGTAATTTTTTTTAAGTTAAATAAAGTTTGGTGTAATGTGTGTGTATGAATTGAAAATAAAAACTAATCGGTATTCCGTACAAGAAGTCAATTATATCGATATTGGTATTGCTTTTTCAATATAATTTTTACCACAGCGTTTTAGTATCCGATCGGATAATATGCCTCCGTTATAATAACATTAATAGGCAAGAATGAGTCAGGTTGGATTTAGAGAAAGTGTGCACTCATTTGTGTTAAGAAAGAGTGGATAACGATTAAGGAAAAGCAACCCACAATTCACACAACAAGGATTGAACTACGATCTCCCCATCATAACATGTATGGTATATTGAGAGAGTGACGCATTATACCATGTGATAACTAAGGGGGGTAAATTGGTAATAAACAATAAACAATTGATAAATTCTATCTTGACTGTCCAGTAAGATGTTTTGGGCTGTCCTTAGTCTAAGCCAATGGAATATTGAAGCTAAATTCCAAGAATTATAAAAACTTGGACATCTACAAGATATTATATTCTGATATAGTTTATTAATGTAAACATGCTTTTAAATAAACAGTTTCTTATGTTTATGATATATGTATCAAAAATAAACCAAATTTAAAAAATACTGAATACTCAAATATCCGACCAAAGTCTTTGAAACAAAGTGATTCTGTTAAAACCAAACATTTCCACCCAGAGTTGTAGATCAAAATATGATATACACATTTATGAATCTCTCCAACTAAAATATATCAAATGTTATTAAAGTAATATTTTTGAAATATACTGAGATCACTGGTGCGAGTGAGCTACTAGAGTCTGTGTATCATTAGATGGGATCTATTTCAAAGGCGAAACATATGTACCAAAGATTATTAAGTACATTCGTATATTAAGATACTTGTATATTAGACATGATTTCTTTGGGTGTCAGTCTTTATCACCGTGTCTTACAGCTCGTTCTCTTTATATACTTCTCTACTAATAACTACGCTGATGGTTTTAGGGATAAGGAAGTTTATAATTATATAAATTGTGCCCTCATTTTCGTGGAGGGAGGATGGAAAAACTTCGAGGAAAAATACCCTCAGTACACCCTACCGAGATTCGAATCTAGATCTCCATGTAATAGACTATCTATTCTACTGCAAGGGTATCACGTTAGACCATGTGTCCATTGAAGGAGGAGAGTGTCAGATATACATTAGAATATTCAAGGTGTGAAAACTACATATGATAAATAACAAAACTATATAATCAATCATTACTGCGTTGTATTACTACCAATTACGGTTGTAATTTTCAAAGAAAATTAGTTTATGCTAAAAATTAATTCCTTAATTAAAATGTAAGCTACTTTTGATAGGTTCCAGAGATAACGTTGAACAAATCATCATTAATTGATTACAGATGTGTAGCAACTTCACATTGACCACTCAAGATGGAGAAAATATATCCAATGGACAAATTGTTACTATAGTCATGAACTATACGTTCCAATATGAGCTTTATACCACCATTAGGAAAGACGGAGTTCTTGATTCTTATTTTGATCAAATATCCGTCCAAAATACAGGGTGAGTCATTTCAATTTATTCAGTAATGGTATACAACTACTAGCTTCTGATGTACTACAATCATTCCACAAATGAAATATTGCTAAACATATAATGTATTCAACATTTGAATTAATTTTTCCTTCTAGCGACATAAAATATAGTTTTCAAAATTCCACCAAATAAATAGTAGATTAAAAAATAAGTTAGGACCATATAAAACTTTGTTTTGAATAGATAAATATATGCATATAGGCATACTTTTCAACTACATTTCTTAAAATTGTATCTTCGAATTCATTTGAATTGATTTTCAGTCACATCTTTAAGTTGATAAATTATTGGTTTCTTAACTGAAATGCAAGAAGTTTTTCAATATTATAAGAAATTACTTACATGCTTACTATACACTAAATATACTTTAAAAGTGAACATATATATTTAATTAAATTTCTATTACTTAAAGTTAATACAGTCTTAGTATTAATAGCCTGTTTGGGATATCCGCTTGTATACTAAAAAGTGATAAGGATAAGGAAGGTTATATTTATAGGAAGTGTACCTAACATTGCTTGGAGTGTTAGTGGAAAACATTTAATAAAAACTGCCCTCAGTATAACCAATCTATACTTGAACCTCTATATCCCTGTCATTGGCAGTCCAGTCTAGTGCAAGAGTAGCATAAGATACCAGCAATCAATTTAAAAACAAATTAGCAACAAAATAAATTTCATGCGAAAGAGTAAAGAATGATTTTATGAATACTGCATTATAATAGGTAAAAGAAATACTTATATATATATATATATAATATTTAATATTAACTTATATACATACATCTTACAATATTTTTTAATGTTATACTATTATTATATAACTTTATCATAGTAGCATAGTAATTCTTCTTAGATGTGTCATAAATCCATTTTAAATGCGTCAAGCTGGTAATAGTTATGCTTAATTAAAACATTTTTTTACATGCTCTTTAATAAAGCTCTTGTCTTCCACGTTATAATCACGCTAATGGTCCACAAAATTAATATCTAAAACAACGTCACCATATTCAAACTCTTCTAAAGTACTAATAAAACAAATATTTTAATAACGAGTCTCTTACCTGCTTACATTTAAACGTTTGAATATGTCTTCATTCTAAATATCAGGTGTTTAAATATGGTCTACCTAATCTCTTCTGGATATCACTTGTATCGGTAGATAATGAAAACATGATGACTGTTGATCTTAAAACCTTATTTTTTGTTCCTTATTAATGATGACTTATTTATAATATTTACATTTACTTACATCATCCTCCAGGATACGACCTACTGTCAGCTGTTTCTTGGGATGTTCTCAACAGATAAAGAGTGTTGAGTACACAAAAGAGTAGGCTGGATGCCAACATTCAGACTTGAAGATTATTTATAATCATTTAAGGGATATTCAGCATGAATTGGCTTCTTCTGTTCAAAATTTCACAGACTCCTCGACTTTCGCCATGGAATCTTGCCCATTTAATAAAATGCAAACAATTGTCCGTTCTGCTACAATGATTACGATACATTATAAAATGTATATTTACTCAACTGACTAAAGGGAGAATCTTCGGATATATTGAATAACAATTTATTTAATTCGCAAGTATAAGAACGCGCGTTAAAGTCCATCCACAAAATGATCGTGTTGAAAACTATCCCAAACTAGTTTAACTTAACTTTTCAAGATTCAATACATAACAATTTTGATTAAGGCCAACATTTTTGTGCATTGAAGGTTAGGTTTTGCTAAGTTGGGATTGTTTGTAGTAAAGTTGGATCATATATTACATACACACCATAAAAAATCTCACTACACCACAATTTTTTTTTATAA
Organism: Timema californicum; assembly: GCA_902141385.1. Classification (NCBI taxonomy): domain Eukaryota; kingdom Metazoa; phylum Arthropoda; class Insecta; order Phasmatodea; family Timematidae; genus Timema; species Timema californicum. Next base: position 83,719 of record CABFOW010001286.1, on the reverse strand, counting down.
TACTAGACATTAAAAGACACGTAAATACATGTCTATCATCACTAGTCTAAAACATAGCCAGTTCTGGTCTGTATAGCTACAGGGGCTACGCAATTAATGGATAAAACTTGATTTTTGCTAGGTACGCAATAACTAATATGGACAAGCATAAAATTCAGTTCAAGAAATTTTGCAGAAAATTGCTCAATTAATGAAATGTTAAAACTTACTTTTGTGGTTTAACTTATTTAATATGTGAGCCAGTAATATATAATAATAATCCTGGTAATAATAATAATAATTATTATTACCAGGCCTATTATTATATATTACATTATTATAATATATAATAGTTATTATTATTATTATTATAAAAATACTAATAATATTAATAATACACTTTAAGGGTGATATACAGATTATCACATTTTTTAGACTTAACAAGAAATTATAATTAAGATAAAAGCTAAACCAATAATACACATTATAACAACACAAATATTGAAAGATAGACAAGAACTAAATATAAATATACTATATAAGTTGGTAGCACAGTGAAAATAATTTTAAGATTTATGAGAAAAGAGTAAAGGAGCTTAGTATCTCTCTCTATCTCTCTCTCTCTCTCACACACACACACACACACACATACACATCAGAAAGTGTCTTATCGTTTCATACTCGTCAATATTGCGACTGAACTACACGAAATGTCAAGGTTTACCTTCAAACAGTTCAGTTCTAATTATTGATATCGCTGGTTTGATTATTTCATGAATGAGAAGCTGAAACATTTGAAGTATTTGAGAAATGATTGGAATTATAATATATTTAAAGCTATATCGTGATTTTATATTAATAAATATATATTATGAAATTTAATAAATATAAATAAAATAATGTAATATATAATTTATTGTTCAAAAAATATAACGTTACTGCCTTGGGTATTTTTAATATTACCTTACTCTTCCCCGGCACAGATTTATCTGATTGCCAAACGCTTCCTTCACCTCTGACAAGACGTGTATTAATCACGACTTGTGAATGTGGGGAATGCCAGGCCATCACCGTGGTTCGGATCCCACGTTAAACTGTAGGTCCTCCATTTCATCTCACAATCATCCCAACATTACACATTAGCGTACGTATAACCTGAACGGGTAGTAAGACGAGTTACTACTAATACTACTACTACTACCACTACTAATACTACCACTACTACTACTACTACTACCACTACTACTACTACTAATAATAGTAATAATATTACTTTACTATTCACAGATCCCTAACTCAGAATATTGTTGTTGAAGAAGGTGAAGTTGATGAAGACATTAATGAAAGTATTTTAGCAGCTGTTTCTAACGACTATAACACCAATATTGCTGTAGATATTGAGAATGGAATAACACATTTTGCTGAACTTGCATACCAAGATGTTGACCTAACGGATTTTTTCAGGTATATCATTTGAGTAACACTTTTCCCAAATTTGTTAACTACTTTAAAGCGTGTTATAGCTAGTTAATGTTTAGCTCTTATTAAAACTTAATTATTTTTATATATATATATAGATAAGTTATATCTATAAACATCAATGGAACCAGTGTCGAGAAGTTAGATATTACTAACCTTATAATTTGTCACAATAAACTGTTCAAGTAGTATTTTTATACTTTATATAGAAAGAGAGTAATTAAATAAATTTATTTAAAAAATTTGGAAGCACATACAAATATATTAAATATATAATCTAACCAACACAATCTTGACATTTGAATACGATAAATAAGATAAAATATTTTATATTATACGTTCTTACAATCTTAACTCAATAATTTCAAACCTATTCATTTTTAAGTATAAAGTTATCCCAAGATGAATATACCTAAAAGAAGAAATAAAACAATATGTTTGATAATTAGATTGTATCTTATAATATAATATGTTATATTGTTTATTTTGAGGAGTAATTGTCCCTATAATAAACACTAATTATATATAAAATATACTATTTTACACTGGGTGTATTACGAGCTACAAATTCCATAATATTCAATAATTTTCAAATTTAAAATCAATTAAGTCAATTAATATCATATATTTATAAAATTATATTTATTTATTTAATAATATAGTTTTTATTTGGCTAAATTCTAAATAATATTATTTATTTTCTTATATAATGGATTTGTGATTGTGATATTATTTATTTGTAATATAAATATTAATATGCAATCTTTTCTAAATGTAGAAATTGGATTACATGTTAAAAAATTAAATTTTAAAATATGAAACTAAATTTCTTCAACCAACTGAAAATAGAATCATATTAAAATACACATTAAATAAAATTAAGATTAGAGCCTTTTTATTACAAATCTAAAATATTAATTGCTATATCTTGAATTATTATTGTTTCATAAATATGATTATATATAAAGATGAATATATGTATTTTTGTATTTACATACATATATGTGAAAATATATATTATATACATATAAATTAGTTTTGTGTGGGAATGAAATTTTAACTTAGGAAAGTTTTCGGGTAGGAAATATCAAATTTCCTACAAAAAAGGGAGGGGGAAGGGGAAAAAATGAAATATAAATCTGTTCACTTTAGATTATATTTATTTTTTATAAATTAAAATTATTTTACCTTACCATTCATTATAGCAAAAAAAATTAAAAAATTATCAAATTAGTAGGTTGTGGATGTTTGTATCCACTAGAGTCGGGGGGAAAAAAATACAAAAACTTTATTTAGGTTGCAACACAGGGGTCAGAACAATACATTTATAAAGACCATCTTGTAAAGAATCTTTGTATATTAGTTTATTTTTAATTTATAAATTTTACAAATAAAAACTAAATAAGATCTTGTCTACCAACCTAAGAAGTATGCAACTATTATATTTGTGTAATTTTAATCAAGAATTTTTGTAATAACTATAAAAAATTCTAGATATAAATTTTAAACTTATCTAAAAAGTTCTTAAATAAAATATTCAGCGTGAATTTTATTAGCTATTTACACATTACAGCATAAATTAAGCTAAGCTAATCTAAATAAATAAATGTGTGTTACAGTCTTTTCCACCAAAACACTAAAAATATGTATCAGCTGATCCAGTGTGTCTGGCTGCTTATTATGCTTTAGTCAATAAACCTATAAAAAACAATTTTATTTCAAAAGTACTAGATTACCAAACTTATACTATCCTTGATTTATAATCAAATGGATGCTATTCCAAATAATAACATTAGCGAAATGTATGATTCCATTTTTTATGCTGATGATGTGGATGTGGACCTGTGCATGCCTTACGGATGGGCAGTATTTATAACGATACCGTTTTATATGATGATTACGATTCTTGTATGACTTACTGCGTAATTTTCATAACATGGCTACATTATTATATGTTTGTATGTAATTCGATGGAAATAAGTAAAAATGTATGTTTCTGCACGATATATTTTGTTTGTTTCACTTTCATTATTATAAAATTGACATTAAAATGATAGAGTTTTTGTTCATTTACGAACTGAAGTGGTAAACCAGAGATAGTGCTGCTACAAACTGAGATTTTCTCTCTCCTGATTACTATAATTATCTGTGATATTATGTTTTCTATGATATTAAAATGTTCTGTCTAGTTTTATACGCACAAGTGACTTATATATGACCTACCACTTGCTTCTTGGACCCCTTGTCACCAGTGTTAAAACTAACTAATAGGAGAACTCCTGGCAGCCTGATGTTGTGAAGGTTAGCTTCCTATTGGGTAAAGGCAGCCAGCTCATTTATCACCTGATTTTCAAAAAGAACGAAGGGAGATTTTTTTAAAGAAAAGCTTTATAATGAATTGTATTGAAAACGCTTGATCCTCCTTGGATAAAGTATTAAAAGGAATCCTTACATATAGTTATTTAAAGAAAACTACACTTCATAATAACTTTTTGGATACATGCTAGGGGTACAAAACCGAATCATTACAAAATGTGTGTCTCTTTATACAAAATAATTGGTGTGAAGGATTTATTTCGTGCATTATTTGATATTTATAAACCAGTTTTACCATTATTTTTCGTCAATAATATATTTCCCTTCCTTAAATACATTCAGGGAAAGTGATTACCATCAAGTGTTATTGTTATTTAATGGCGCTCAATTTGTATTGACAAAGCACGGGAGCTTTACAATAAAGCTAGCTGAGATTTTGGGTATCCGTATAGTTAAAGGAAGATATGGGTGAATTTAACTTTAGTAAACTATTAATATTGTTAAAGAATATTAATTATCAAAGTGACATTATTAAACAGTCCTTATTTGTAACACTTTAATATTAGTTTTTCCCGAAAATTCCCGGGATATAAGTTGTCTCGCTTGAGTTTCGGAAACATATAATTTCTCGATTTTTGGGATCCCGAATAGGCAATATATATATATATTTAAGTTTTAATTGGAGTAATAGGGAAATGTATTCTATTATATAATTACATGTTCATTTGTTAGGTTTCAGTTGATGGAACATACTATTATTGATATTAAAGGATATTCCAGAGATTTACTCGAAGATAGACGACTTTTCATTATGAATAACGGCAATGGAATTGGACGTCTAGGTGATATTTTCACTGAAATAATAACGGTAAACTAAAACCATACCTTAATATAATAAAACGAGTATTAATAATCTAAGATATATTTGACTTTTCCATTGATTATGTGAAAAGTATAAAATAAAATTCCTATTAAAATTGTATATAGATGGACTTTTAAAAGGGCATTTTAAAATAATGAATAATATAATAATCTTATTTTAATTTAAATAGCCTAAAATTTGGTTCCTTTGTTAATTTTTATATTTGAGTATAAATATATACAAATAAATTTTGAATAATTGAAACCATTTCCTAAGGATGCTAAATTAAACAAACAATATAATTTAAAGTATGTTTACAAAGCAACACTTATGCAGAATAATCTATCACCAAATATTTTGTTAAAAAGTTTTGATAATAGCTTAAAAGATCAAAATATGTGTTGTATTAATATTTACTTTATTGATAATAAAGCTACCTGCGTTTAGATTTTGAAATCAAATTGTCACAATTGATTTAAAAAATGATCAAACTATAACTATATGAAATTCTTTAAATATTTATATTGTAAAAACTTGCAATTTATCTTGCAGGCTGAAAATGAGAAATATTATTTGAACATCACAGGGCGCACCGTCGTTAATACTACTTCTATAGAAATATTGGGAATTGGATCCTATAGTTTTAATGAAAGTGACACTGCACTCCTTAAATTGTTTGTCAATTTCGTTTACCCACAATTAACGGTAAGTGTTATCTAATTTTTTAATTAAATAGTGGATGTTACCTACAGAAATACTGTCATTTATTACTAACTATTGCAATGCATATATTGATTTATTAAAAATAATAGTTTTTTTTATATCTGATATAGGTGGAAAATTATATATATATATATTACATATAATTATAATTGTATATTATATATAGTATATTATCCTTTGATTTGCACTGTTCTTGAAAGACTTAACCTCCAAAACCTGTATCTGTATTTGTTATTATTTGTTTCTTCAGCACCGAAAACATATACCAAGCATATTTGCAAAATAAACACAGAATGTAAGATAATATATGAACAACTAACTACACACAAATAAACATTAAATCACATTAAATGAATTACCGAAATTAATTGACAGGCTGGAAGTTTACCTGTATAAATAATAGGAGGCTTAAAAATATGCATGCATGATACAAAGGTCTACAACATGGTGCAACAAAACTCAACACTAAACACACAATCATGCTTTAAGAAATATTAATATATATATATACAAATATAAATATACATACAAATATAAATGTATATATACTAAGCACTATTATCATTTTTTACAAGGAATTATAGTAATAATATTTTCTCCCTATATATTACTTTTATTTAAACCATAAACTGTTGCATAATCTTTTATACTGTACTTTATTCTAATAACTATACATGTATTATTTACAATTATTCATTATAGCATTAATATTGCCTCAGTTATGTTATTACATTAATATTGCCTCAGTTATGTTCTTACATTAATATTGCCTCAGTTATGTTCTTACATTAATATTGCCTCAGTTATGTTCTTACATTAATAGTGCCTCAGTTATGTTCTTACATTTATATTGCCTCAGTTATGTTCTTATAATTTTCAGTTCAATGTTATTTACATAATAAACCACCTTATATCAATACTCACCTTGCTTTCAATTATATTATTTAATACTAAGTGTTACTAACAGTTATTGCTATATGCTTTTGTACTAATTACGCTTATAGTTTAGGGGTGAGGAAGGTTGAAATTAGAGGATTTGTGCTCACATTTTCGTGGAAAGAGAGGGATAGACTATTTAGAAATGCCACACTGAATATACTCAACAGGGATTGAACCCCGAAATCCCCGTCTACGGCAGTTCACTATATTTAAAAAGTAGCACCCTAAGCCATGAGGCCACTGAAACATAAATCTTTCAATAAAATCTTCCTTTTTTAATTTTTGCTTTATATTATATTGTTTATTTTTAGCTCAGTTAAGTTTTCGATAGTTATATTTCATTCATATCAATGAAGTGGTGATATTAATATTTTATTTAGTACACAATAAAGATTTGTGTCTCAGTTTGCTGTGATTTTTTTTCCTACTCTCCATTTTATGTTTACCTACACTTAGTTTTTTGTATATAAAACATTGCTTAGCTATTAAAATAATTGTCAATTAATTTATCTACACAAAATATATTATTCTGGGTGACCTGGTGGTCTAGGGGCAAGGTGTCGGACTTCTGTGCTGGTGTCCGTGGTTCAATTCTTGGTCTCAGCACAAATTTATCTGATTACCAAACCCTTCTTTCACCTCTGACAAGACATATTGTGAATGTGGGGAATGCCAGGCCTCCACCGTGGTTCGGATTCCACGTTAAACTGTAGGTCCTCCATTTCATCTCGCAATCACCCTACCATTACACTTTAGCGTAAGTGCGTATAACCCGAACGGGTAGTAAGACGCGATGCTAATAATAATAATATATTATTCTGCATCTGAGTATATCGTCATTTGTTATCTTTCAGACCAGTATTACTTTTACAATTATGCAACCTCCCCCCCCCCCTTAATATCTATAAGGGGAGAGAGGCAGTAAGTTAGGTAAAAGAGTTACCTGATTGAACATAATAATTTTATTGAATGAAAAACAATAACAAAGTGATTAAAACATTCGGTACTGCGTGAAGCGCGCTTTTCCGTCCAACACGGAAATCAACTACATTAAAAGGTAAACAAACACGTAACCTCCTCAAGACTAAATGACATTACATTAAACCCATCAAAAGGTACGGTCCGGGATCTCAGTGACATGGTCTTTGGTTTCTGGTTCTCTGGTTACTTCGCTAACTCGAATAGTTCCTACCCCAAGGGGAATGGTATAACTGGTGACTCTTGCGTTACAGTTACCCACCCTAGTATAAACATATAACTTCCTTACAAACGCCCGTATTAAACGTGCCGTCATAGCAATGTCGTAAGGCCACAATGTAATAATAACCTACGTAACATATCAACTCTTGAAATCTGACTTGGCGAACAAAGTCAAGCTCAGATACCGCTATATTTGAAATGAACATAAGCCGGGTTTTGAACCCGGGACCAGACAATCTCTTGTTAAAAACTAGCATTGGCAAAAATATAAATTAACGATAAATGGGGTTCAGACCCTGAATATAAGTGTTGGCGAAAGCGACGGTCTAACTTCCAGCCGCGATAAGCGCGTAGCATTTTCAAACTCCAATTCAAAATAGTTTAGTAACAAAGTCAAAATAGTAATTTCGAAAGAATTCCTCCCATGATGCCCATGATGCTGAAATAGTAATTTTGGTAAGATGATAATACTCCCCGAGACCAAGTCGCCGTCCTCACCTCTTGTCCTCAAGCTGGTGGGGTAGTAAGTGAAGTGAGATCCCGGTACCACTATTATTTATACGAAATATAACTCTCAGAAAGGGGGAGAAATCGAAGGAAGGGATGGTTGGAGAACATCACAAACAAGGGAGAAGGGGAAGTTCGGGACGGGCGTCGAAGCGTCTCGAAGCTCCGCGAAGGCGGAACTCTTCTTTCCATTTTCTTTGCTGGCCGACCACGTGGTCGAGCTTCGCTGTGGGCAGGCTTAGGCGCGGCTTCAGTCAGTTTGTCGTATTTTGCGAGAGCGGAGGTCGGCGGTCGAGCTAGTGCCGCGTGTTGACCTTGTGAGAGCGGGCTGTCCCAGTTGGTGAGTGTTATTACAATGTAAGTCGTTACAATTATATGCTATTTAAAATAATTTTGACTTGTAATTTAATTAATATTATTTTTATTTGATGTTTCTAAATTATCTTTAACCTTCAACTATTTGTCAATTTAATTAAATTTACCTTTAACTTGGTATTATGCTCTATAACTGAGAACATCTTTCTCAATATATATATATATATTTTGTTTCTACACCTTAATTGTTATCGTTATCTTTAACAAACACAACAATCAATTATTTTTCCGAATCATCATCCACTTTATTGGTCAATTCATTTAATCCTATATAACTTCAATTATTATAATATTTCCTTATATTAATGTGGCACAGTGTTTTGTAAAACTCTATTGACAAGAAAAAAAATACAAATATTATGACCTTAAAAACTACGTCTAGAATATTTATATTTAACATTTATATTTTGGATGTTTCACACAAATTTCGTTTTATGTTACCCATTGATACACATGACATAGACCCACCATAACTGAGTCAATACTGTTAAATTGCCAACAATTAGTACAGAGGTACTTCACCATATTGTAACACATTGCTCCATGAAGTACTACAGATTAATAAGTTACACTCACAATGAATAGGAATTAAATTATGTATAGTCTATAAATTTGCTTCGGTGAACCTGGGGTAAGATTCTCACCTCTAGACCTGGAGATCATGGGCTCAAACCTGGTGGAAGGACGGATGTTTACTAAAGGATGAGAATCCCTAGCACAACTATCTTTGGCGGAAGGGTGAAATCATTGATTTGATGTAGAATGTGGCATACGAACAATCCATAGAGGCTATATGAAATAGGTTTCTTGCAACATTTCTAGAATCTTTTCCGTATCAAGAGTAAAATGTAAACGAACAATTAGAATCACTGAATCCAAACTAGCTGATTTCCAACTTAATTTCATAAGAATTCCCGCCTGCTTCTGACAAAAACATAGCTCATTTAATGTGATCATTGCAATCAGTCGTAAAGAAAAAACTGTAGTCTATATATTAATTGATGGCTTTCAATGTATGACAAATACAAAATTTTCGGGCAACTGTCTATTATATATACATCTATAGTATACCTTTACAGCTTAGAAATGTATTGCTGGAGAAAACTTGACAAGATCAGGTGGAAAGGGAGGGTAACAAATGAATAAGTCGTAAGACAGAACACTTAAGATTAATTATAGTATACATGCATGTGTACAGGACCAGGGAGAATACGATATTCAAATAGCTTAAAACATATACAAACAAAACAAGATGAAGGTGCCTTGCTAGAAAAACTGGCTAGTGGTCACGTCACTAAATTTACACCAATGTGCCACACTCCGGCAGGAAACCATATTATCTACATTCATTACCTTCTGTAGTAAGGATTTCACCAAAAATATTTAACAAAACAGTATATAAATGAACAATCAATTTATTTCTTAGTTTTAAAAATTACACCTGGACTCTGAAGTCTCACCCTGTTCTTTTGACTTAATACGTCATAGCTCCACCCACTGAGCTATCAGAGGTCATCCCGAGCGAGGTCTCTTTTTCAATTTAAGGAAATATACATATTTTTAAATTTATTTTAAATTCCATTGTGTTTTGTAAATATTTCAAAGATCATAACATTTAAAGCTAATTTTAAAATAAAATGAGACTAACAGATAGTTCTCTTCTTAAACCCCGCGTGAATGAGGCGAGAAATTGTGTCACCAGCTATGAGGCGGGTTGGAGATACCCGTAACTTTGATGCAGAATTTTTTATACTATAATTGTGTATTAAGTATTTTTTTACTTGGAATATTAATATTGGTATCCATTCAACAGGATGAGTAAATAAAATACTATGTTTAAAATTGAAAATCGTTTCTTTTAATTGAAATAACAAAGTGTCTATATTTTATTTGAAAAAGTACAAGTTTTGGTATTTTTCGTATAAAGTTCTAACAATACTACAACTTATTTTGTTAATCAACATAACTATAGTATCTTATAATTATAAAAATATTTAAAAAAAACCAAAAGGTCTTATGAGATAAATTAGCACAGCACCAACATTACAGCACAGTCACCACACCTGACATATCTACCAGTCATTTTTATTGGGAACTGGCAATGAAGGTTCTCCCAGTTGATCAGAAATCCTCTTCCGAGTTTCCCTTGTAAGATGAACAGTACATTTTGTTATCCAATGCGAGGACTATCACTTATCATATTTAAACCTAAACTACGAAAAAAGTCTCGGTCCTTCATGCGTGTTTTGTCACCTGTTTTATTTTATATAGAGATTAAGATACCATTTATGGCAGCCATATTGAATATACCGTAAAACTTCGTCATAGACCAACATTTTCTGTTGCGCGATACATAATAAGTGGCACTCAGTTCATCTGCGACATCGACACCGGCTTTAGTTTTATTATAATAAGTAATCATTTCCGGTTTTATTTTATTACCTGTATATTCGTCTATATTTTTATCATGTTACAAAGTTGATATAACCAGCACAACTTTATTTTTTTAGGTACGTAGGACACCAATGTAATGTTATTCTGGAACCCAAATCGAGAGCTATTAACTTCTGTTCCTTTTTTGAAAATCTCAGATACACTTGTCTTGTTTTTACGGACTGTGCCTACAGAAGTCAATAAATGTACTTTCAACAGATGAATCATAAGGGGGTAACAAGTAAACCAATTATCGAACGTCCTGTTTGTTTTTTGTTATTGGTTTCACTAAACGGTTTACGATATCATACGCTTTATTACTCAGTTGCTAAGGCCCTGGTGGTTGTTTTCACGCGTATACTTCCAGTTTGAGGATATAGAATGTCTTCGCATCTACAAGAGCTTGTATTTTTATGCAATATTTGGCTGGTTTGTTTGGAATGTATACGCTGAAGAGACATTGCCCTCGGAAAGATAACAGCATTTCATCAAAATTAAGTTTCTCAGAAGTCACATAATATTTTAGAATATTTTCAACAAAATTATCAAAAATGTCTCTTATAGGAGCTAGATTGTCAGTATTTTTTCTTTGGTCCTTTGTGTTCTTATCATCGAATCTCAAACAGTTTTGGATAAAGTAAAACCTTTGCAGTAGCATTGTAGTCCGAAAGATTTCAACTTCTCTACCATATTTACGCCACAAATCGTTAGTTTTGTCTATTTGAGTGGTTTAGGCCTAATATATATATAAATGCCTTCAAAACCTCCAACGTTGCATCTTTCATGTAGTACTGATCTTTATTTTCTGGAATATTTCCCATTTATTCCTTATTTGATTATTTGTATATGAAAGTAGGTATAGTATTCAACATACTTTTTGTAATAAAGAGACTCCAGCATTCAATCTCTGTTTTGACAAGTTTTGCACCACCTTTTACTCCTGGAGCATTAGTAATAATATTCTCAGAATGAATACGAACGCTTCGTCTAGGACAATCTTTCATCTATTTTGTATTATCTTTGGATGAATAAAAAGCCCCACGTACCTCAGATGACTGAATAAGAGCCACCAACTCAGATTCCGGCTCTTCCGAATCATCAAAACTACCCTCCTGCTCCGAATAGCTTTCTTCACTTCTTTGAGAAACGTCGTCAATCTCTTCTTCGCTCTCGGAGTCACAGGAACTAGCTCTTGAACAGTTTTCTAACATTTCTTGTAGACGACGTTTTAACTCATATAACTATAACTAATAAACTTGCTGTCAACTCAAAAATGTAACACCGACTACGAGGTTAGGTGTGACGTATCCCAGCCACCTTTGCACTGGTGTATCTCCCGGTGACGCCGGCGAAACACTAAACTCCACACTACACCTCGACCCCCACTCCGTTACCTCCAGTTACTGTGACGACGGTATCTGCGTGGCAACAATAGCATTAAATAATCTGCGTTTAAAAACTTCTCGGGTATTACATACCTGACCTCAATTTATCATTATTCACTTTATCGTGTCGTGATCACAATTTTCAATTATTGATGACATCGCTCATAAAAATAACTGGGGCCTATAGCTACTTATTTACAGTAATATAAGATTTTTCTCTTTCCCATCTCCAATTTTTTTATAATATGTAGTTATCTCCACTTTCAAGATGTTTATATATATCTGAAAAATATCAAAGTACTAATTTTTGTCAAATAAAAAGACATTTGCTCAATTTAATGATATAGTCAAATTCAGTTCTATCGTAAAAATAATTCAATTTAAATAAATTAACATAAAAATTAAATACACATATTTCAGTAAAAACTTTATTTATATTAGTACATAAAAATGAAAAATCTCGTGGTTTTCTAATATATTTTTCTGTTATTATATTAATTGATCAACTTTTCCTACAGTTTTTTTTAATATTGCTTTAAAAACGCTTGTATTTATGATATATTAAAAATTCTTAATAGTTTAAATGAGTGTTTGCGTGAATGTAGGAGTCATTATCATGTAAAAATAATATTATTTTGACAAATATTTTTTATGTTAAAATTTAAAAAAATGCATAAATAAGTGTTTAGATTGATATCTATTATTATGGTTTAAGATGACTATAAATGTAAAAATTGATCCTTTTATACTATTTAGAAAACTTTTAATCACTTTTTCTTTGAAATAGTATATTACATATTAAATATTTATTTTAGTGTAGGATTTTTAAATGTAATATAATTTAATAAATTATTATTATAATAAACCAAAATTGTTTTGTTTATATTAGGTCAAAATCATACATTTCAGTTTAAATAATTGTCCTCTTGAGATTTAAGAAACTCAATCTAGTAATTAATATAATTTAATCTATTTCAGATGGATTATATCTTCAGTGTAACATCTCTTAGTACTAATGAAAGCAGTAATGGTAATGTTTCATTTATTGTGAGAAATTTTAATTATCTTTATGAACGGTGGAATCACCTAGTCGACTACAACTATCGACCTTTAGTAGAAAACTTCACATACAGAACCTACGGGTATGTTACTACTCTTCTCTTGTAGCTCATAATTAATTTAATATAATTAATCTGGAAAAGGATTTGTGAACATAATTAACTAGATTTGGTGCCAGAAGAATTTTTCGTGAGAGGTAAATATTATTCCTGATAAACTTTATAAAGACTTAAGCTCGTCAGGTTACGAATACATTAATTTTTTTAATAACCATCTGTCATCAAAAGTATGTTTAGTTTTAAATTAATATAGTTTTTAAAAGCAAATTAAAAAGGGCGTTATTATTTTATAAATTCTTGGTTCTTGGAACGTTAAGAAATAATGCATCTAACAAGGTGTAATAACTGGTTTTTAACTATATATTTCTTAAAGTAAATTATTAAATATTATATTTTTTTAAATAGAAATAATTTATTTATTTGTAAATTAAGCCTTTTTTTTAAATACTCGCTTACAACTAATTCAAGGAGATAAATTGATCTACCATGTTATTTATTTTAAAAATTACCTTTTTTATCTCCTGACACACTAATTGTAATCTTTATCATTTGTTAATATACAATTTTAATTAAAATATATACGTGTTAATATATCTATTTATGGTAGTAATTAATAGAATAATGCTTGTAAGCTGAATAGGCGGTATGACGCGGTGCTAGGAAAAAAGGTAAGACAATAATTCGAGTTACTAGTCACTAAAATACTCAAGTGGTTAAATTTATGAAAACATATTGTGTATCGAATAATATGAAATACAAAGAAATTATTTCATACCAACATTAAGTTTTTGTCAAAACTATTTGTTTATTAAAAGTTTATAAAAAGTGGCCAAAGATTTAATACAGTGTGACCATGAAGTGATAGAATAGAGCTATTACCAAACATTAAAATTTAATCATCAATATTCATGGTTTGGTGAATTAGTTAACACTTTACAAAATTAAATTTCATATAATGTCTAATTGCTAATTGCCTTGATATAAATTACGACACTTTGTATGTTTTTGTAATAGCCTTGAATTTTTATTTTATTTGTCCCCTATATGAACCATTTCTTGAAAAAATAAATATTATCGTGAGAAGGATTTACCTTCCTTATTTGTAATAAGCAGAGTTCTGTTGAGATCAAGGCTCGATTTACATATGAGTAACAACACCGCTCAAATGAATAACTAAGCAAACAGTCAATTATGTGACCTTACATCAAAACAACAATATCGCTACTGAAGTAATGGTGGATACCCGTATATTTTATTAGTACTCCTTATAATACATATAATTTTATTTTGGTATCTTTAACTATCTCCCCCGTCGTCCACTAATATAAAGTCACGCTGGTTTGAGGGAAGCCCATCCTGCTTTAGCTCAACCATTTTGACGTAAGCTTCAATACAGGTCCCCCACGATAAGAAAAAAAAAAGCAACTTTAACCAATTTTAAATTGAAAAAATTTGCAGAGGACTTTTTTTAATAATAATTAAACTTATGTAAAACTATACAAAGAAATTTATGTAATAATAATTTTAAAATAATTTGATATAACAACCACTTTGAACTATTGTATTTAAGGGGACAAAACTACGTTAAGACTGAAAACTACAGATCAAAATTATCTTCAGTGTATTGTTGTATTTGACTTTTACTATTAAATTACTACACACATGAATATCTATATATTACTATCAAACAAAGTGTAGCCAATGGATTCTCGGTGGCATATCAAATAGTATAATTTTAATTCAAGTAGAACAACAATACATTTTCAACAAATCATATTTTAAAACATAAAAGGGAACTCTAAGAATCTACAATATATTATTAGTGTGTATATTGGCTTATTTTTTACATAATTCACTAAATTACGGACCCGTATAACCTTCATTCTCTGAATATATATTTCCACTTTAGAGGCTTATTTTCCTCATCGAACGTAAAAAGAAAGATGACATATTCATAACATTTGATTATATAATAGTTTAAGAAACCTGAAATTAAGCATTATCTAACATAAATATGTGAAAAACACTCTTAAATTCTATCATCCTAAGGAAAAAAATAAATATTTCATATAATTTGATGAGCCCATTAAAGGTAGTAGAAATTACGAGGAAATTATTGAACAGATTTAGACCAACCATGAAACCGTTAGTTACCATATGGCTGTAAATCACTAAATAAAATATATCTCTTTGGATAAAAAATTAATAACCCAATCTTTATTTGTTGGTCCAAACATATTAGAATTTTTTCTTTAAATGAATATTTCTCTTTGGATAATGGTCAAAACACATCTAAATTTAGGTTCCTATTTTATGTTTTATTGGACTGTTGTAATCGTCAATTTGCAATAATATTGAGCATAATTTGAAAACTAAAAGATTAAGTTAACAAGTTCGTGAAAATATTGTCTAAGTTTGGTTTTGCCCACGATAAAATAATGTTTAAATATATCTTGGTATATATTATAAACTCAAATACGACAAATATATCCTGGAATAATTAAATAAAATATAATTGCCATTTCAATTATCCGTGCATAGTTTTGGTGTTAATTTCTTAAAATAATGGATTTTATTGTTCATTTTATTTAAATAAAGGGTTTTGATATTAATGTCAGCAAATAGTTACACAATCAAAGTACATAAGTTAAGCTAGTTTTCATTTTACCACTTAATTTTGAGGGTATGATACTGAAAAGAAGTATTGTTTGTGCTACATCTATATTTGTACATTCTTACAATTCATATAGAAAGTTTAGTTATGTTCAATGTTGATACTTAATTTTGAGCGAATGTTATCTCAAAATAACGTAATGTTTGAGTACCACATCTATATTTTCTCATTCTCTCTGTATCACAATATATCCCTCTCTCACACACACTCTATACCCTCACATACACTATTTATAACACAATCTATCTCACATTATATTTATTTTGCTTTCTCTCTCTTAAGCTCTCTTTCAAACGCCCCCTTTCTCTCGAACGTTCTATTTCTAACTTTCTCTCCCAAACTCCTTTTATCACAAATTCTATCTCTATCTTAATCTCACTCTATATCAAACCCAATCTATCTCGAACCCACTCTCTCTCAAACTCGCTATCATAATATTTCTCTTTTTAACTTTATATATAAAAATCACTCTCACACGCCCTCACATTGTCTCTCTCTTTCCCACAATCTCTCTCCCAAAATTGTACACTCTCTCTTTTACACTCACAAAGAGTATCTCTTACACACTTTATCACGTATTTTCCCTTACATATACTTTTTCTTTCTCCAACACACTTTCTCTAACTTTTGCCCACACACTCTTTCTCTCTCACACTCTCTCTCTTCTCCTAGACATACTCTTTTGCTCTTCTCACCGTATTTCTCTTTCTAACACATACACATACTCTCACTATCACTCACACACTCACTGTTACACTATATCACACACTTACGAAATCACTCACTCAAACACTTATATTCTCATTTTCTCAATCGCATTTCATCGCTCTGTTTGTATCACTCTCTCTAACATATCTATTAACACTTATTATTTGATACATGGGTAGTTCGAGATAAATTTTGCGCCTGGGCGGGATTAATTTTTGGCATTCCTTTGTATTTACAGAAAATTATAGAAACATTTAAAAATTATGCCCAAACCTATCAATCCCAAAACTAACGTATCCTTGGCGTGATGGAAAAATTACTCCCCTCCTACTTGACATAAAATAATCTCCAAAACTATCACAGGCTAGGCACATTTTACATCTTTCAAAGAATGTCTACAATATCTTAAATATTCTCCTATTAACAAATGTACTTTTATTGCGTATTACCATCTATATTTGAATATATAATACAATATAAACATTTATTATAGGCTCAATCAAAACTGCACTATTTATTCTTTTGATCTTATTTATTTTTTGCGAAGTCTTTAATGATCGACTCTATGTGAATATCTTGAAGGACATCATATTCAATTTACATTATTGTAAGTTCTACTAAACGTTCCTGTGACATGGTTGATCTCAAGTACATTAGCTCTTTACTTTTTTCACATCCAATACTGTTTCCAGCCTATGGCCTCTGTTAGTTTTTTATTCAAGCCATATATTTTCTGCTCTCGGCCGGCTAGGCCTGTCGTAGCTTCATATGACGTATAATCCAACTTAAGACTGGTACAGGCACAACATCCAGTCCCCAGCCGTTAATTCATAATTGTGAAAGACTATACACACAATTCATTAATAATACATTTTTGTCCATGACGGGAACTGAGCCTGAGACCTTTAGCTCAATAGGCAGACAAGCTATCGACTGCGCTTCTCTTATATCTGTAAAATATATTTAAAGTATTTTGGTTGTTAGCAGTGATATACTTTAATACATCCAATGGGTCATTTATATCTTTACAATATAATACAGAAATTAGCCCAAATTAATAATATCAGCTCAGTCATTTGGTGGTGGTTTGGTGCAACTAATAGATAGTGGTCTTGGAGAGGAGTTGTTTTAAAGTTATCACTGGGGCGTGAAGGGCGAAATATACTTTTTTATTCAAATTAGACGCGCGCACGCACACACACACACACGCGCACNTAAAATTCAGAAAATTGGCCAGCAATTTTGTCGCGTGCGTCCACTCGAGTTATGTTAATCAAAACAAAAATTCAAACATTGCCCAGTGGTTATCAAACACACTCACACACACACACACACACACACACACTGAAAACCAAATATCTAATTAAAGTCGATAGCCTTTAACGAATAAAATTAACTAAAAATTGAGTAAGGGCTTATTATATAAGAAAGAATACCATTTGTCTTGATATTAAAATTAACTTTACTACACTCTTAGAACATAAAATACATTAATGTTTGTTTTATTAAATATGTTGTTCTAAAATCATGTAGGTTTACAAAACTAATTAACAATAAGAAATAAATATAAAATAGGTGTGTCTAATTTTATTTTGAAATAAACTTACCTCACTTAATGAAATGTGTTATTGGTCATTTGTTACTCTAAAATCATTATTCTTGTAAATGAAATGAAACAAAACATATTTTACTATATGTGACTTGTTCTTGATCTTAAAACTTTTGCTGCCAAGTGTTGTAGCTCTAGATTTTTTAATATAATGGGCAAGCTTGAATTAGTATATATTATAGCATGAAATAACTCATTCATATTATTTACGTACGATTGCATGAAAAGAATACAATTTGTAATCAAATTTTAAATTTAACTTTCCTTTTACAATCAAAACTAGAATGAAATTATGTTATTTATGGTTCATCATACGCATGCATACGCATCATATGGTTCATCATGCGTTTGTGGAGTTCGCGATAGTTCGCGAATGTTAGATATGGCATTTTTTCTTTCAGATGTTCACATTTCAGGTTACCCTGATTGCAAATATATGCTCAGAATTGTCGCGATAATTCGCGAAATTGGCGTTTTAGCGCGATATTCGCGATTTTAAATTATGTCCTCGATAATCGCGATTTAGTCGCGATTTTCGGCATTCGTGATAATATTTTGGGATATTGAAAAATAAAAATTGAAAGTTTTGATGGAAGAAAATGATGGCATCGAAAGTTTAAAAATTGAGAATGTGCTGCTAGGGCTGAAGACAGACAGTATGTTCAGTGACTTCGCAACAAAGTGTTTGCAAGCGTTGTGGCTGCCGATTTCAAATGCCGATTCAGAACGATATTTTTCTAGGTATAGTTTAGTAATAACAGACCGCAGAACCACAATGAAAGTGGATAACATTGTTACCAGCTGCATGTTGCAGTTTGGTGATGTTGAGTAGTTATTTTGTATTTTTCTAGCCTAAATTGAGATTTTAAAATATAGTCACAATTTTTGTGAAGTAACAAGATGATTTTTGTGTAAT
>CABFOW010001286.1:0-63238 GCA_902141385.1 Timema californicum | reverse complement strand
GAGGAATGCCAGGTCTCCACCGTGGTTCGGATCCCACGTTAAACTGTAGGTCCTTCATTTCATCTCACAATCACCCTACCATTACACATTAGCGTAAGTGCGTATAACCCGAACGGGTAGTAAGACGCAGTGCTAATGATAATAGTAATAATATTTTTACCAAATATGTATTCTGTATTAAGGATATTTAAATATATATTTAAGATATTTTAATATGCTTTTAAACCTCTTCACCAAAACATGTTATTTTCCACAGAGCGGTCTCGGTGTTTGTGAATGGTGATGACGTGCCAGAGGAAGTAAGCCAACTCATTAAAACATTACTCAAAGAACATTATTCAATGAATTTTGGAGACGGAGATTCATTGGCGTATTGGTTTATTAGCTACATTTACACAAGACCACGAGATGGTGATATTGATATTAATGAATATATTTATGTTACATAAATAATTTATACTAAAGTATAATACATATAATAGTATTTATATTATTGATTCATCCTAACATGAGAGCTGAAGTAAACAAACATTCTCATATTACCACGTGAAGGGCCTACATGATTGGGGAGTGCCAGTGCAATATTTTAAACAGGCATGGCCATGTATAGTCAGTTCAATAACAAATTAGGACACTATGATACTTTGTATTTTTTAATGATTTTAAACTGTCTGTCTTATGTTTAACAAAACTCGATCCAGACTCAGAAAAGTTCATAAATAGATGGAAAGCTCTGAATATTCACAGCCGTCACTTAACGCCACTGAGATGAACTATCGACTGACCGTTGCTGAATCGACTTTAACATGTGATAAGCACTATAGCTTCGGGTCCCTCAACGCCGAATATGGAGTTTGTTGGTATTAGAATAGCGCTTGCAAAGCTGAAAGTTTAATTTCTAAATTAAATGAAGGAATCAGTATAGTTATAACAAATTTGTAATGTTATTTAAAAACAAGTTCAATACAAAATATTATATTAGGGACTATTTTGAGAAAAGATATCATTAAGGTCTGTTCATTAGCAAATCAGAGCATAGACTTCCACGTGGCTTTGTTCACATCAGGTCTCAACTTAGGATGAATAAAATATTGTAAGCATGAGTTAATATTATAAAGAAAATTTTGAAATTACTACAGAAATTATTTTTATAAGCCAATGTGACATAAGTTTTCAAACAATATTATAGAATAAATAATTATTTTACCTATATTATTAATGTTTAAAAATTTATTATTTTCATTGTGATGCTTTGCTTACTAGTTTATTACTTATTGTTCTGTTAGGCAACCTATAGTATATAAATTACACATATACCATCTCTATACGATATAAATACCTATTGACCACTTCGGTGGCCACATGATCAGGTGATACTCTCGCAGGATATTAAACTGCCGGTGATGGGGAGATCGAGTATCGAATCTTGGTCTGATGTAATGGGCGTATTTTTAACATAACGGTTTTACATTCTACCCGCACGTAAATATGTGTACACTTACTCCAAATAAAACACTTCTATTCCACAGATCCATTCGCGTAATTAATACATAGGCGTATATCACAAATGAGTAGTAAGACGCATTGCTAATTTTTTTTTAAATATATAACAATATTATCATATTATTTTATTGATCATATTAATCAATAATTTCTACCTTAAGGTTTAAAAATAATAAATTTAGTCATTTAAACTAAATTTCAAGTTAAAATTATTTAATAAGTGCTGTAGTAAGATTATAAATAAACCAACATGACTCAAAGTCAAGCTCAGTTTATCTCTTTACATTACAAAAACTGGCGACAATATATTATTTGTAAATTCTCGTGAATACGATGCTTACACGACGAGTGAAAATTCCAGTCCACAGTTCTGTCAACGAGAGAGAATTATTACTCGTCATGTCCTAGTGTAAAAACTTTAATCCTCTCAAAATAGGTGCCAGGAGTCGAACTAATCACCCCCCCCACCCCCTCACCCTTGTTTGCCTGTCTACCAGCTCTGACTGTCAGAAGCGACCCTCAGAGAAGGTAGTTGCTTGTTAATACCTAAGAGTACCGATCTGTTGTCACATACCTCTTTTTATGAACGTGTTTATTGATTCTGTCACCACACACAAGAGTCTAGGTGTATATATATTTATATATACCGGGACTCTTGTATATATATATAAAATCTTTAGTTTCCAAAGTGAAATTTCGTTTGAGAAATAGGACAACCCACCCATACATTTAAGTTAATATCAGGGTGTTGTCAGTTAGTGGAAATTACTCTCGTGCTCCCCTTCAGGGAGCATTAAAGTATGTTAATGTGCGTTTCGTCATCAGTGATAAATGGGCGATCCTATCAGGAGTGGAGGCTCGTCACATGCTCGATTGATCCGTGAAAGATGGTTGTTGTCATGGCAATCGACGCAAGTAGCTATATTTCTTTACAGTCACCGAGTATGATTGTATTGTAGTAACAAGCAAACCCCCACTACGTGGCAACTATGCGTCCCAGCCTAACCACCACCGCGGATTATAAAGCAGTTTAAAACAGTTTAGTTTGCTCTTGTTCTTTCAAGTTGGATGTAATTGACAAGTGAGTCTTAAAAGGAGCCCTCGTTAAACGACTGATACCCTCGGGATGTGTCATACCTAGCAGACGGTCTTCAATAGCCCATGTGATCAGTTCGACAGAGAAATTAACTCAAATCATATATATTGTTGAAGCCTTATGGTTGACGTCACTATCTTAAATTTAATGTATTATTTTAAATTTGTCAATGATGGTACATTCTTGTACTACCCTGTTTTTGTATGTGATTCACTGTAACTACTGTTTATTGCTACTTGATAAATAAATATACATAATTGTTTTGGACTTATAAATATTTGTTTCATTTATAATTCCTTGCTCCTCTGGTATCCCCAGTTCCTTCTATAATTTGTATTCTACTCTTGTTTAGAGGTTGTACTAAACATTTGTTCAGTTATTAATTGATTCTATTATGCCTATCATGGGGTTTAAATAACAACTAACTTCAATTTATTATTCCAAAATAATCAAATATGTGTTGACGGTACTTTCAAAACTCCCTCTTTATCCAGTATTTCACCATTCACTCTTTAAAAGACGGTGTTTATACATATAACAAAATATATTAAAAACAAACACATTTCATATGTGAAAGAAAGCGATAAACTAATTTATGTTATCACCTGTCACCTTATAATGTCTTGCGCTTGGCCGTAGTCAGGTGGGGTTTTGGGGGCTCAAACCCCTATGAAATGTTACTAACAAAATGTTTATGGCTTTATTTATAGTTCAAACAATATCAAAATTAAGGAACTGTGTAGAATTTAGAATTTTTTCTAACTTCCGGAAATTGTGGGGTGTGCCCAACAATTCCCCCCTGAAATTATTTCTGGCCATGGTCTTGCGAATTTTGAGACTGGTACTTATAATACAGTAACGGCTGCAAGGTTCTTAATGATTGTACTATGGTGCATGAATGAGGATATACAAAGGTAGATTTTAAAGTATAAGTTTTACCCCCCAAAAGTGTATATTATAAAACTTTTAGATATGTTAATATCTTGTTGTGGCAAGATACAAAGATCACACTAAGTTAATATAATTTTAAAAAAATGTGCTTGGAGCATACACTGAAGATATTTGAAATTTTTTGTCGGGATACCAGCTACATCAGATACTTTAGAAAGAAGTTTTTCAATGCTTGAAAGAATAAAAACTATTCTCGCTCCATTCTGAGGCAACATAGACTAAATAACCTGTGTCTGCTTATTAAAAACAAACTTGTAATAGCAACAATAATTAGTGGTTTTATATCTTGTAACGAATATAGGTCAAAGGTGTTTGGAAACTTATTTAATATTTAATGTTTCTTTATTTTAATTGATCTGCAACCAATATATTTTTTCTTAATTTGTTGTTTGTGTATTTATTCTTATGTGTTTGGAATACCTAAAATAAACGAGAAGAATGCGCAATGGGATAATTAAATAATACATTTTCCTGTATTTTATTAATTAAAATTTTTTTATACCCTATTACAGCACATTCTTATATCCACCTTCCCCCCCTCCCCCACCCCCTCCCGGATTAAAACGTTTCTTCACAACTGCGAGTGTACTAGGTTATACTTTTCATATTTTTAGTACTATTTAAGAAAAGTGCAAGCTTGAAGTTTGACCATGTAAATTGAAATAAATTCAAAAACAATGATTTTATAAAATAATATATAATTATTGGCCTCCTATTTATTAGTCCTGTAGGTTTTGAGGATTTCTCCATGGGCAAAATTATGCCAATAGACTAATACACTCAAGAGTGAAATAATTCGTAAATGACTATCTGGAGACCCATATTATACCAGGAGCTGAATTTCTACCAACCATTTGGCCTAAGTATTATTGGTCGTTAATGTTTACAACTAACAGTTGTGATGCCTTTCATATTAACCTAAATAAAATGTTAATTCCCCATAAACTCACATATAAAACATGGCAATATAATAGCTAAGGGACCGATAAAAAGACACGTACATAAATATATACTCAAAATTGTATAGAATAAAGAGACTAGGAAGACTTCATACACAGCAAAATGATGAATTCTATCTATAAATAAATTATTCTAAGGGACTAGGAGAATATGGTCTCAATGAATTTCCTAACACATAACAGATATCTGTTTATAACATATCATAAATATATAATTTAGTTTATTTTTTATGTTACATTAGATATAAAATGAACTTAAACCGGCCCTGTTCATGAAATATTTTTATTTTTTATTTTTAATCACAATATCTTATTGGGAGTGGTCACAGCTCCTACTCTGGAATAACTTGGGCCTCATTTGGCCCCTGATATAGAAAATACTTTTTCGTAATTGACTCCATCAGTCAAAGATGATCCAAACAGGCTTTGAGCTGGTAGATAATAACGATAAAATGTAGACGATTAGAATATATGTTAATTTAAAACAATTTTAGAAATCATTGATTACATTCAAATTTTATAAAATCAATGAATATTTTATTCAAGTATGAGTTTAAAAAGGTCAACAGCTACGTCTATAAAAAGGTTGTATAATTTAAATAGACAGAAATTTTATTTTTATATTTTTTCATCATCATCGTGATTATCATCATCTGCCTCCTTTAATTCTTTCAATTTTTATCCTCTCAGATAAACACTTTCTGCTATCTGCTATCCCTCTCTTACTTCGCCTCAATTGGGGTCTTTCTCCTAACTACTTCCTTTCCTTAATTGCTTTGACATTTTCCTCGCCTCCATCCTAGTTAAATTCCTGCACCCTCTCAGTATTGCCTTCTTTTATTTCATGTACTGCCACTAATTCTCAGATAACTACATTCCCTATCCTCTTTATATTCTCGACAAATAACAATCTTCTCACAAAGGTCATTCCCACAGTTTCTCCTTTTATTACCTCTCATATATTGATGCACCTTAATTCTGTCACTTTGGTGACAATGGGTATAACACATCCTTATAATTACAGAGTACTTCTTTTCTATAAATTATGTCTCTTACACACCTGAAGAACAACTCTTTCAGCTGCGCTCAATTTTTTATTATAAATCCCCTTTCTTCTGAATCACTCTTCCGAGTTACTTTAGATTATCTACCCTTGTCAGTCCTACTTCATCCTTATTTATAGCATTTCGAGGAGCCACCCTCTTCCTTATCATTAACAATACTTCATAACTCACTGTTAGAAACTTCATCCCACACTCTTTGTCTTCCAAGTTACATTACTATAGTTGTTCTAGTACTTCCCATGTCTTCTTCTCAACACTATCAAGTAATAATCTAACTGCACTACTTTAATTCTTTCTTCCACGAATTTCCTTACCCTTTTATTCAAGACCATTTCCAATAACATTACAAATAGTGGTGATGAGTGAGTACTCTCCTTAATCATCCCATTTTTATTTTAAACAACTTCATCAAGCTTTTCTCCATATTAATGCGTCTAATGTTATCCTCATACATAATTTTTACACTCACTACAGCTCCTTTTCCATTTAAACATCCTTTATTACTTCCCAATCGTTTTCCATTCACACAATCATATGTCTACTTAACATCCTCAAATACAATTACTAAGCCTTCCCGAGTTTTTACTTTCTTTCTATCGGCTGTCATATGGCTAAGATCAAGTATAAAATAGACCTCTGTTCCTTATATCCTTGCAAGTCCTCTCTCGTCGACCGTCGTTTTATTTTCAATATTACTTACTTTTCCATTATATTCTTTTATAGTGTTTTAGATCAGAACATCAGATTTATTCCCCTATATTTTCTTCATGTCACCTTTTTTTAAAAAAAAGGTAATATAACTCACTCCGTCTATCCTTCTAGTACATTATTATCATTCCAAATCACTCTTATAATCCTGTTTAATAATTGTAAGCCTGTTTCTCCTACAGCTATTATCAATTCCACAATCAGTTCATTTACACACATTGGTTTTCCTTGTTTAATCCTCCTTAATGTGGCCTCCACCTTTTTCGATGTGGCGACCCATTCCTCTTCTTCTCTAATTATTTTCTGCTCTTCTGTTTCAATTTAATCACCTTTCTCTTCCATGGTGAAAATTTCTCAAATAATATCATCCATAATTTATTTTCTTCCTCTTCTGTCTTAAACGTTCTTCCTTCCACATCCTCATTCTAACTTCTTGTTTGTACTATCTCATCATTTTATCATATGGCTATAATTATAGCACCTTATAACTTACTTAAATTTCCCATTCCTAGCTTTTTACCCATTTTTGGATCCAGTTATTTATCCGTACCACTCACTTAGCTCTTTTATTACTGTTCCTAAAGTCTTTCTCTGTTTCCTCTTTTGTATTCTAAAATTTATTTATTTATTATTTATTCCTCCCCTTCAACGTTTCCTTCACCCTGTCAATTTACAGGCTGTCTTCTTCAACCTACTTTTATCACTGGTTCTCCTACATACCTCCTCTGCAACTTTCCACCAAACTTCCTCAAACCTTTACCATTCTACCTTAAGGTTTTGCAACTCCTTCTTAAGCATTACATTTATTACCTTTCTTAGGAAGAGTTCTCTTTCCTCTTAATTTTTATGGTTCACTTCCTGATTAATCTTTATTGTCTTACTTTATTTATGCTACATTCCCATCGATTTATGAATGCCACCTACAACCAATAAGAGTATCTAAAGGCACACTTAGTTTTACCTTGATGTTTAGGGTCTGCCTTTACATTTTTTTCATTCATGATAAAGTAGTTTTATCACTAACCATTGCCCCATATCTTAGATATATCAAGAACTATTGTGTTTTATTCTTATTAGAGCTCTTTAAATCTTTATTTTATTTTTTGCATATAGCTCAGTTAGCCTTAATATCCTACTATTTTATATTTGCCCATCCTTCTTTCACTAACATCCTCCTCAAACCCTCCTCCAACTTTATACTAGTTTTGCGTTAATATTCCCCACTACCTACCGTGACCTACCCCCATCATTATTCCACACAAATAACGAACAGAGGTAAGCACAAGAGAGTTATAAATTTATTACACAATATACATGATACAGATAAATGAGCGAGCGGTACACAAGAGTTAAAGCACTAAGCAAGGACATAAGCCAGATGGGCGACAAGACACAAGGATTACCACCAAGGCCAGACGGGCACCAAAATAATAACAAACAACAGAAGGCCACTTATATCTTTTTGACGTCCCAAAATGGCGTCATCAGAGAATGACAATAAAACTCTAATATTATTATTATTATTAGCACCGCGTCTTACTACCCATTCGGTTGTACGCAATTACGCTAGTGTGTAATGGTAGGGTGATTGCGAAATTAAATGAAGGACCTACAGTTTAACGTGGAATCCGAACCACGGTGGAGGCCTTGGCATTCCTCACATTCACAAGATGTCTTGTCAGAGGTGAAAGAAGGGTTTGGTAATCAGATAAATCTTTGCCGGGACCGAGTAGTGAGCCCCGGCCGCCAGCATAGAAGTCTGACACCTTACACCTAGACTGCCAGGTAACAAAAACTCTAATAAATTAGCCTCATGTCCCACTGTAAAAATTGTCTTTCATAATTAAAGGCGAGGAGCCAGCATATGACCTAGCATAAAACATAAGGTGAGTAAAGATCACAAGTACCTAACCTAAACAACGGTAGACGCATTATAATAATACCTGACATAATATAAAGTTCAAAACTCTGGAATACTAAATAACCTAACGTTTTAACAATAGACGGAGTACCCTCATTAGATATATGCACAGGGTGGCCTGCGGACCCACATTTAATAGCCATAAATATAAATATATATAAGCAAAGAAACGATAATAAACTATACTAGCTTTAATCACTAACAAAGTGTCCATACAAGAATTATCCTCCCTGCCGGCTCGTGGACCCAAATTTAACTAACCTCTATATGAAAACAAGTCGATAAAAATCAACTATCTCGACCCTAAACAATTACTCTAAATAGGTCCTAGCTGCAAAATATGAATCTAGCATATCGTGGATTTTTCTGGTAAGTTACAACAGACCAGTAAACTTTTCTTGATGACGAAATTAAACGTACAAAAATAAATGGAGCCAGAATAGTTCTCCCCAAGTTAACATTGCCTTATAGCCAAAGAGCAAATACCTGATCATAGTAATTTATTATCTGTAAATATATATATTGTGTACTGGAGTTCAAGACATTACCTTTTGAAAGATAAATATTTTAGTACCAAAGTGAATTTTTAAAAGAGTGATGAGCCTACTTAATAGTTAGGCTTATTACCTTGTAGGTCCAGAATGTAATGCGTAACTATACTCTGGACTCTAACCATATTTACCCTATGGTAATCATGTGTTCTCAGTGTTTGGAGAGATAAGGGGGAGGGGGATTTTCAGAACAGACTCGATAGTCCACGAGCATCGGTCCCAAGCACAACATAGTCCTTAGAAGTTTTAGAACAGGCCAGCCGGCCAGTGCGCACACAGCTCGTGCTCAGCGAAGTGCACATGTTTTCTTGTTCACTTGTTTTAAGGGGAGGGGAGGCTCTCCCACACGGCCAGCAGCGAGCCTCGAACTCTGGCTCAGTTGAATGTGTATTTTGTAGCGGAATGCATTTCGGGTTTATTGTAGACGAGTCGCAACGAGTCAACTGGGGCTGGCTAGGTGAGTGATACAACTTTTTCTGTGTCATTTTGTAATAAGGTTACACTACCCAAATGCCTTTATAGATCGTCTACCATATTTTCCTTTTCTTTTGCTGGGCACCTCACTTGTGGGGCATTCAATTGTATCACCTACACCTTTTTCTCTATTCGTTACTGCCAGATTTATTATGCTGCTACTCGTCACTACCATTTCCACTTTTAGCCCTTATTTCACTACTTAAGCTACTCTGTTTTTCTTTCTTTATCGTGTCCAAACCAATTTAAATCTAGCCATTATTTAATTCACTTATTCCCTTCATTCTTCACCTGGTATTGATCAAGCCTAGGTCATTCACTCTCCTCTTATTTATCATGTCCACAATACCTTTCACTCTAAGAGTTAGTATGAGAAAGTTCAGTGTCCCTATTCATTGCTCATTTTTGTAAAAAATAACTTTACCAATCCAGAATTTTATTTCATTTTCTCGAGTACTTTAGTTTATTTCGGCCACCGGATCAGGAAGCCTGTTATGGCCTACACATTATTAGTGAGGTTGTCACTTATAGATACTAGGTAGAAATTCTGTTGGTGGTAGCCTTTTCTAGCTGTGGATGCAGGTGCTTATTATGTCTTAGCTAATGTTCACCAACCCTCACCCTCCCAGCCCACCTAGCTGGGAAACAACTAGCCCTATTAGAAGTGTATTTATTTTTACTACACACAAACATATATACAAAATCACAACTTTCTCTTATGAAGTAGGTCCTCTTAATTTTTCCTAAGATGGCCAGCTTTGAGTAATGGAGAAATGAAGAGGAAGTGGGAGATGGAAGACAAAATTATCGACATGTATTTAATTGTAAGATTTATTGCGAGTTTAAGTAAATATAGCTTTTCATATCTTAGTGTATTTAGAATTCATTTTATATTCTTATTGAGGTAGATTTAAGTTTTAACTCTCTTCATACGGAGATAGCCATCACATCATACCTTAGCATTCAAAGAAAACTGATACTTTACATAATAGTTTAGTAAAAAATTATGAAATAAAAATAAATTTTGATTCGTGTATTGATTTTACTATCACGTTTTATGTGTTTATATAGTACTGGATTCTAATCATTTTTGTATACTTTGAAAGTAGTATTTACCTTATAGTTAATATTGCAATAAAAATGCGTTCCTAAGATTTGGGAACATTTCTGTCATTCTGCTTGTAATTCAGCGATACCACTCGAATCCCATTTATGTCGTTAGGTCATCACCTCATCGAAATAATATTTATTATGAGTGAACAATAATAAGTCATATGGGGTCACGTTTGAATTCGTAGGAGAGTATGGGTGATCAATTTTGGTTTTTCGGCCATGCAGACCATGCACTACCTTACAGAAAAAGTGGTAGGGCTGATGCGTTGTCATGAAATAGCCAGGCGTTACCAATGCTACCCTTACTTCCCCCCTCGAACTACACAATGTCTGTATGTAGAATTGCCAGATCACCGTCTTAACCACAGTACTTTGAGAAAAGAGAATAGCACAAAGTACTATGACATTGGGGTTGCTATTGTCATCATAATTTTTTTTTCAATCATTGTAGATATTGACTCTTCGCCTAAATAATTGCTATTTGGTTTCAAGGCCATAGCCATAGTCATAGCTTAAACTCCCCATGCTGGACTTGGAAAGAGAGTTTTGTCGGCTCTTATTTATG
This sequence comes from Timema californicum, assembly GCA_902141385.1. NCBI lineage: Eukaryota > Metazoa > Arthropoda > Insecta > Phasmatodea > Timematidae > Timema > Timema californicum. Next base: position 52,333 of record CABFOW010001286.1, on the reverse strand, counting down.
TATGCACGTTCCTACACGCAGGGAGCCGGGGTTTCCTCAGGTTCTGTCTGGGCCAATAGGGTGTTGGTCCAGTTCATGTTAAGATATTTATTGAGACTGTGGGTGAGCTGGCGGTTTAGGGGTAAGGTGTCAGACTTCTATGCTGGCAGCCGGGTTTCAATCCTTGGTCCCGGCACAGATTTATCTGATTACCAAACCCTTCCTTCACCTCTGACAAGACATCTTGTGAATGTAGGGAATGCCAGGCCTCCCCCGTGGTTCGGATTCCACGTTAAACTGTAGGTCCTCCATTTCATCTCACAATCACCCTACCATTACACATTAGCGTAAGTGCGTATAACCCGAACGGGTAGTAAGACGCGTTGCTAATAATAATAATAATAATAATAATAATAATAATATTGAGACTGTGTTTTAATAAGGCAAATTAAAGGCCAACAGCACTGCTATATGACGTTAATTGTTCAATGATTGTCCTTCAGTACAACCCTTCGCAATTTTTCATAAATGTCCTAAATTCTGCTAGTCATACAACAATAAATTTAGGTCTAATTTAAAGATACCAAACAAAATTTTACCCACGGCATAGAGGTGGTCACTCTACCCATCATCGTGACCACGCTGTCTAGAACATCAGGCTATCGGCTTCTTGTAATAGAGGGTAGCCCTCGTTCCCAAGGTACTGGGCTCGAGTCTGGAAGGGGAGTCGCGAGTCTGTTAGTAAAATCAGTATATAAGTATTCCTCATTAAGCCTATTCTCAGACGAGCTTGTAGTTCAAAACTTTTATATCTTTTTATAACATCTCTTAAGATAACCTTTTGCTATTAACTCTTATTGCCTGATACTCTTATACCTTATACCCTGAAACAAAGTGATAAGAATAAATACAAACCTAACCATCTATTTTTCCGCCGTCCATACTCTTTACCGCAAGTTATCCTGACAGATTAGGCCTATGGAAAGGTGAATGGCAACATATGTGTAAATATGGCAACATGAATGTAAGTATTTATGTTTACATAGAGCTTGCATATATATATATATGTTTATCTATATACATACTTAATCACGCTGCTTTCTTTGTGGTGGAAAAAAATATGAATATCCCAAAAACCACTACTTATTTAATCCATTCCCACTAAATTTCTCCACACTTCCCTATCCATGCATAATCCCTTCGTTTCAACAATATTAATACACCAACTATACATACCATCTTATTAAAATTATTAATGATTATATTTTTACCGAACTCATCTACAACTACAAGCCACATCTTATATGGCCTACTCAGATATTTGGATCTAACATAATACATTTTCCTCGTCACTCGATCCAAACTCATCATCTCATCATTCCCAAATCAACGTTAGACGCTCCTTTCAGTTTCATATTTTATTACCTCTTACTGTCCATACGAGTTTTTTCCACATCTATCTCTTTACAACCACATTAATCTTACTATTGTTTCTCTTCTTACAAACACACTTGTCACATCCATAAAATAATATTGGTGTTAACACACTTTTATATAATGCCATATATACCTCTTTCAATTTATTTTTCTAGTTTTGAAATAGTTAACATGCATCCAACTACTCTCAGAGTTACATTCCCCATTTGCCTATTTCAAAATATATGCTTAAATTTTAACAGAACATTCAGCCCAGCATCTAAAATAGGAAAATCCACTTTTAATAACAGTTTTCCACTTAAACTAAATTGACAATTATTTCCTGCTCCATCCTTATCAAAAACCATCACCCTAATTTTGGAGCCGTTTATGACATTCTGCCCATATACATAAAATAATTCACTTGTTCTAACAGATTTTTATTTATACTAAACTGTTAATCATTTCCTAATTCATCTTTATCAAATTGATTTACTTAGTTTTGGAAACACTTTTCACAAATAAACATTCTGCCTGTCATCACGTTAAACCGATTTAGTGCGTATGGCATAATCTCTATAATAACAGCACTATCACATTCACGATAAGCATTTATGCAACTACCACATCCTCACACTTATCTCTCATACATGAATACATGAGTACATGAATCAATCATGCTGACATAAAACCACCTTGACCAACACTCTATTCAATGTCAAACAATTCGTTTAAAGCTCCACCGACAATAACACACGTTTTACTTCCAGCATACACATTTACAATTGCATTTATTAATCAACCATCCACACCAAACTCTCTCAGAAACCTCAATAACATATACCTGTTCAATCAATCATACGCTTTCTTCAAATTAACAATACACAAAAAAACGTCTTCCTTACAGCTATACATTTTGAAAACAATTATTGCAATGGAAATATCTGGTCAAGGCTAATTCCACCTGGATTCAAACCACATTGCTCACCGCAAACTATATTGGGCTGTTTTTCCACGTAACCTGTCTATTACGACTCTCCCAAATAATATATATACCTGGAATACTCAACAAACTAATTGACCTAGTCTAAATTCTTACATTCAATCTTATTGTCTTTGCCTTTGTACAAAGGGACAGTGGCGGGAATATTCCAGTGATTAGGAATGTTCTTATCCAACCACACACATTGAACAACTCACACAATCTTACAAGTGGTACCATGCCCCCACACATAAGCATTTAATTTGAGATCCCATCAATATCCACATATTTGCAATAATCTAACAGGTTCATAGCTTTTAACACTTCAGCCTCGTTAGTTCTTTCACCCATTATAATTTTTCTCTATTTTTTGCTACTTTCTCTTTGTATTCACAATACAATTTCTCAAAACACTCCTTCTAACGTCTTCTTATTCTGTTTTAACCTAAATCATCACACCAGGCCCATTCTAATTGCCATAGGTCTTTCTTGCACTCATTCTTTCGATACTTGGACCCAAGTTCAGAAATGGTCCTTATTTATTTCAAAATCATTCATTATTTTTCATTCTTTTAATATAATTTGGTCTATATTATCCTTAAGTAATTATTTGTTAATAGATTTCTCTTTGTATATGTCCTACGACCTCTTACGTTCTATTTCACTTTCCACAGCAATCAATCGATTGTTTTCATATTTCTTTTCTCTCAAAGTCTTTTTCCCCTGCTCATTTCGCAATACATCTTTTTTAAGTTTACCACCACAGAAGCTCTACACACATTTATCTCGCTCTAAACGATGGCCTCTTATATTCTGTTCCAAGCACTTTCTTATCATTAGCATATATTTCGACATTCAGTCGTACTTTTATATAGTTAATTATTCACCCAGCAATCATTTACATAGCATTCTCACAATTCAATCCTGACATTTTCACACTTTTATTCTGCTTTCTCAGTACTCTTTCACTGCTTACTCTTAAATAAATATCATTTTCTCATTATTATCAAAGATAAAAAAAGTATACAATATTACTCAGATTATCGAGATAATATTGATAAATCATATATAACATATTGGCAAAATAATTATTTAATGATATCCAAAGCTTTAAATTATTACATATTTGGATTCTCTAAAGTTACGCGCCTTCTGGACTCAAAGTTGTATAATTATATATATATATAATTATACAATTATTATATATATATAATTATACAATTATTATATATATATAATTATACAATTATTATATATATATATAAATATTATATATATACAATTACAATATAATATAATTGTATATATATATATACAATTATATATATACAATTATTATATATATATATAATTATCAATTACAATATAATATAATTGTATATATATATACAATTATATATATATATACAATTATTATATATATATATAATTATACAATTATATATATATATAATTATACAATTATTATATATATATATAAATAAATTAAAACGATGTTATCAACAGTAAGCCAAAAATTTAGTAATCTCAGTTAATTCTTTACTTAAATTAAATTTATTATCGAATTTTTTAACACATATGAGTACTAATTTACCAGCAGGTTAATATTTAAATAATTATGGCTAATACATCAGATTGTTATTGAATCAGTGATTATGTAGTATTACAATCATTCAAAAAATGAGAGCAGATACATATTTTGGGTGTAAGAGAGAAGTAATATAATATATCACATATACATCTACATGAGAATTTGAAGATAATTATGATAAATATTATATTACTAGCTTAAGATTTAAATTAATTATGATGTAAATGTTGATATATTTTGTTATATTTAGAGACTAAACGTTATCCCTTGATTTATTTTGACCTCACTAAATACAATTGGAAATAATAATGGAGTCAGATAAATAAATAATTTTTATAATAGCTTTTTACACCTTAGAGATAAAAAACATTAATTTGATGTTAAAATAATATAGTAATAAATAATAATTTCTAAGCTATTTAAAAAGAAATTAATGTGTAAGCGTATGGTACAAATGGGTAGTAAGAAGTGGTTCAAAAATAATAATTTGGTATTATTTGTATAGAGGATGGTTTGTTTAATATTATATATAATCTATATTATTAGTACCAGATTCTCTTTAAGTTAACTAATGATAAGTTAAATGTGTCCAGTAATCTTATATCATCGGTTAAATATACTGATAAGATTTGTTTAACCTTGATTGATTAATTCTATAGATTCTAAGATTAAATTGTAATGTCTCAGTGTTATTTAATATTTGTGGGTAGACCAAACCACACAATAAATTTAATATAATATTATGTTTAGTGATTTTATTTAAGGAATAAAGATACATTTAATTTTAATACTTCTGTGAGAGTTAAAATGAATATTATTTGGTTTTGTTTTATTTTAGTATTTTCTAGAACAAATGGGTAAGTATAAAGTATTAATATCTAATATATTAGGTTTATATAGAAAACTACTTTTTAATTATCCCATTGTCATATAAATATACATTTTTTGAATAGGAATCTTTTATTCTAAACATAAAACACATGATTTGGTTAATGCGATAAAAAAAACAGTATTTCTAATTGCATCTTTTAAATAAATCACATGTCTATGATAAGTTTCGATATTAAACTCTAACAAAAGGATGAAAATATTTTATTGCATTCATATTAAGATAACACTAGCAGAGAAGCTATTATCTGAAAATATAAAATAATTTGGGCTAGTTTAATTACAATATAAAGTTGAAATTAAAATCACTATTTCATCAAATTTATAATAAATCTACGAAACATTATTTTAAATAAATAAGACTTCATTGTGTAAACCCGCTAGTTTGTTATACCACTCGAGCTGCTCTTTCCATTAGCAATGAGAGTGCCAACACATTGGGATTTAGGGTGTCATGTGATCAGCACAACTAGCTGTCTGGCCATTAATCTCAACTTTTTAACACCGGAGCTGCTACGTCTTTATCCAAGTAACTCCTTATTGTTCCTAAGAAAAGCGATTTTGACCCCATTGCTGACACATTGTTTCACAAACAAATTTTGCACGGATATGTAGCAAAGAGCTCTGACCATTAAATAGTATTAAGTTATTTATTCTTTATCCAAACTGCGGTTGTATTGTACATTTATTGATACATTTCATGGCGTATTACTGAAATATTAGTGATAGTTTATAAATTTAAAAATTACTGAAATATAGCTACATAGTATAATAGTAATAGTTAATATTTTGACAACTGAGAATAATGTAATATTGTAAAATAACTAAATCCAAAATTAGACTTTCAGATAGATAAAAAATCTAGTTTGTGTTAACAAAATAAATAGTATGCATCAAAATTGATTATAAATATCTAAATTATTTGTACATTTGTAAAAGCTGTATTGTTTATTTTAGTTTGGATGTGTTTTAAATATATTATTCCCTATAAAGTGTATTAAAATGTTAACCAATAGTAGATCTATGTGGTCAGACTGAGATAAAACTTAGAAAACTATTTTCCAAATAAGTTCTGGGATTTAATTATAATTTTTTATATTAAATATACTGATACTTTGTTATTGAGTATAACATACCAGCCTATTGTGTAGATTCAAAGGAGTAACCTGAGGTCTGTTATTTTGTTATTTGCACCCACGAAACTTGACTGTCCCGTTGTATTAATCTTGTTGTTTCCATTGATAGGTTAACTGTGTCGAACAACTTCACCATTGACGTCCAGAGCTATGCACAGGAAATTTATACAAGCCTGATACAAAGAGCCGTAGCCGTGGTGGGAAATGGACGAGTTTCTTTAAACAACACACAGATTGAGTTGGTATGGGACTATTATATTCAATTATTAAATATAATAATATATTTAGGTAAGTTTAATAATCTCAGGTCTTTAATTTATCATGGGAAACAGATCAATAAAATTATTAAAGGCCATTGAATATGAAACATAAGTTTGATTAAAAAGTTATGATTTTACTTAAATATGTCAATAAACGAAATTTATACTAATGTAATCAAGTAAACAAACTATATATATATATCGTGATTTCAGTAAGCTGTTGATAGTTGTGGACAATTCAAGTCTTATTAAATAAAGATCTTATTTATCTTGTAATATATAACAAAACAAAGAATTACGGGCAGACCCGAATTGCGCCAGTTATTAAGGGATTAAAAACTGTTTACTAATCCCGGACCCGAATTGCGCCAAGTCAAGTTCAGGTAGTCGGTGAGGGAGGTGGGGGTGAGCGGGGGATGATACAAACAAAGACCATCGCAAACAAGCTCTCGCTACGTCATGTCTTTCCTCTCCTTAGTAAAGGAATGTAAAAACGCCCTAAGTGCCCCCAACAAGACTTGTAACAGTAGAACATTTTAGAAAACATTCTAAAATAATCTTACGTAAGGAGTGTTGATAGATTGTAAACATCCTTGTTCGTTCAACATCAACACATCGTGTCCTCAACACCCAATGGACTCCATGATTATGGTGCGCTGATTTAGCACCGAAACATGTCGGGATAATTAGATTTCCTGTAACCACCATCTACACAGGAAAACTGTTAAAAAAGGAGTAAGGGACGTCAATTCTTCAAAATAAAGACTTAGATACTTGGTCATATAATTTTGTATAATATAACAATTTATTCTATAGCTTAGCTTATTATTTTTAATTAAGCCATTTTATTTTATTTGTTATGACCATATTACACTTAGTGTTTTGTTTATATTCTTGACTTGCAGGTTTATTTATAAATACTGTCAACCATATATTTTTTTAATCCATTTTTCTAGCCCCCTTTGACTCATATTATTTTTATGTTTTTATTCAACCTAAGATTATTATTAAATTAAATGATTTTAACTCATTAGTTAATCACTTTCCATTGATTTTACTTTTTAGCTTTTTCTTTCTCGTTAATATTTGTATTAATTACTATCTAAGTCTTTAGTTATAATCTATCAACACTCCTTACGTAAGATTATTTTAGAATGTTTTCTAAAATGTTGTACAATGCCCCCCAGGCAAAAATATCTTACAAATATTTCAACCTGAAATTAAAATTGAAGAAGACAATTGCTAACTTATGGTTTAATCACCAATGCTTAAAAAGTCAGCTTATTCCAAATTATGCCTCCTTTAAATTCAAAAGTAATCATCTAAGAACTACGAAACTACAAAGGAATTTCCAGGTTAATAGAATCAAATGTGAGATCTCCTTTCTACACAAGAAATTACAATTTTTGAACAAGCAGGCTTACCAAACCCACCTTGAAATGGAGTAAGTCTGTTTGTTTCAAATTATCCTACTTTACATTATAGCTTTTGGTTTTTTTCCTTTTTTCCTTTTCTCTGTATTAACGTTCTATTTTTTCATTACTTTATAGCAAGTCCTTTAATTTTAATTTCAGCTCCATGATTATGGTGCGCTAATTTAGCACCGAAACATGTCGGGATAATTAGAGTTCCTGTAACCACCATCTACACAGGAAAACTGTCAAAAAGGAGTAAGGGACNTGGAGATGCACTAAAAAGGACTGCAAGGCTAAAATATTTACTCTTGATGGTGGAAATATTTTCTCGCGGACTGAAAACGAACACAACCACGAACCACTACTAGATCAAGAGTTGAACAGAAGATCCATTAGCAACGCAGTTAAGAGGAAAGCTGAAGAGATTGTAGTAAGGCCTTCAAAGTTAATCCACACAGAGGTACAGACACAGAAAAAAAACTATAAAAACATTGACCCGCAAGGACATTAAATGTATCAGGAATAACATCAACTACACTAAACTAAAAACACTGCCAAATTTGTCTAAATCTTCCGAAGAAATTCAATTTGCCATAGATTCAATTGAAATAAACACTATTCAAGACGAAAACTTTTTGTTGAGAAACGAAAAAGAGAAGGGGATCGTGATATTTTCTTGTGACTCGAATCTTGAGTATTTGTGCCAGAATAAAATTGTGCTATTGGATGGAACCTTTTCCATTTTCTTCAGCTTTTTACTGTACATGGGTATTTCAAAGGTCCATACATACCTCTAGTCTCTTGCCTACTTAAAAACAAGAGAAAGCAGAGCTACATTGACGCTATGAGAATCCTAAGAGAGGAGTGCGAGAAGAGACAACTTCACCTTCAACATTTATACATTGTGATTGATTTCGAGCAATTGATTCACGAGTGCATCGTGTCGACTTTTCCACAAACCAGGATAGTAGGGTGTCGATTTCACTTAGCGCAAGCATGGTAAGCAAAACAATTTTATTTTACAACTTTACATAAATAATGTTATATAGTATGTGACTTGATTATTATATTTTTCACTGTTGAAGATTTTTTAGAGCTGTGATTTACTGCATGTTTGAGTTATAGGCCTCCTTATGTACTAATTATGCTAATAGGCTTTGGTATGAGATAGGTAGAATGCATAGAAAGTGAATCCGAATTTGCATGTAGTGAGAGTGGAAAACCATTTAGGAAAAACCACCTTCAGTTCACTCGACCAGGATTCGATCCCCAACCTCCCAATCATCGGCTAGAATTTTCTTATTCAAAGTGTATATCTGGAGAGTTTCTTTTCAAAATGATGAATAGAACTGTATAATCGATCTCCAGAAAATAATTGAACTATGGGCAATTTACTAATGATTAATTAGAAAATAATTTAAAAATTTTCAAAAATAGCTTTAACAATTTTTATTTAAACATAGGCGACATTTTGGGTTTATTTAAGATGACAATTAATAATGTTTATTTGGTTTAGGGGGCAAAGTTCTTTTAAGGGTAGTAGATGACTAGTTTTAAAAAACTCAAAATATTTTGAAAATATTTTTAACGATTTTTTTTAAATCGGCGTGCATTTATAATGAATAATAACATTGTGAGGGGCCTACTTAGTTTTGGGTAAAATAAACTATTTCAAGGATAGTTTTTTACCCCCTTGGGTGGCCGGACGGTCTTAGGCACAACTCTTGCACTAAACTGGCCCTCGAGACCGGGGATGTTGGGGTTCGAACCCAGCCGGGTGCACTGAGGTGGTTTGATCCTAAATGGTTTCCCACTTTATCTCCACGCAAATGCGGATGCACTTCCTATAAATTCAAACTTCCCAATCCCTAACCCATTAGAGTAATTAGTAAATAGGCTATAGCCCGAACGGGCAGTAAGTCGTGGAGCTAAAATTATTATTATTATTACCGCGTCTTACTACCCGTTCGGGTTATACGCACTTACGCTAATGTGCAATGGTAGGGTTATTATGAGATGAAATGGAGGACCTACAGTTTAACGTGGAATCCAAACCACGGTGGAGGCCAGGCATTCCCCACATTCACAAGATGTCTTGTCAGAGGTGAAGGAAGGGTTTGGTAATCAGATAAATCTGTGCCGGGACCGAGGATTGAACCCCGGACCCCAGCACAGAAGTCTTGACACCTTACCCCTAGATTTCCAGGTCACCTGGTGCTAAAAAAAGGATAGTTTTTGGTGACTAGTTTTCCAAAACCATTATCAACTTGTGCGCTTATTAAAATAAAACAAACATATGGTAAACAAATTTAAAATACTCAAATTAAAAATATTAGCCAAATAAAATGATTTGTTATTTGGTTTTAACACAGAGATCCATTTAAGTGTAATTATCAAATCATCGAATAATATTGTCTCAGCTGACCCATTAATTAAAAAGTGAATATACGCTATGATAAATTATCTGCGATTCTGTCGTACGCCTACTTTTTATTTGTTATTCTTGGCCATTTTAAACATATGCCGGCAAAAAAAAAGTGAAATGTTTTCCTGTCTGTGTGGGTGTTATCACATTTTTGTACAGAGTCTATGATTACGGCCAGATTTTTTTAGCTACGGTCACTGATAAGCTATTTTGTAAAATATATGTATGATCTGTATTAAATCAGACTATGATTCAAAGAATGCTACGTTCCTATTTTCCTCCTGCTTCCTTTTAATATTTTTATCATTAACATCCACTATGATTCCTTTTAGGTGGACAAAGATTCAAAAGCTCGGTTTGGCTGCCACGTACAAAGACGAAAACTCGGATGGAGGAAAATGGCTCTACTACTGTTCTGGACTCACTTACTTGAGGCCCGAAGAAGTAGAAGACGCTTTCTGCGATCTGATCAGCATCCAGCCAGCTGATACAAAACTGACGAGCTCCGCAGATTACCTAACTGAAACATATATAGATGAGATGGAGCAAGCGACATTCCCGCCGCTCATTTGGAGAGCTGACTCGTCGGACTTATGAAGGACAACAAATGCGCGCGAGAGCTTCCATTCTATATTTTATTCATCATGTGCTTCTCCACACCCAAACATTTTTGTCTTCGTACAAAATTTAAAATCGTTCCAAACTGACACGTACATTCGAATCAACAGTGTAAGAGAAGGTAAGGTGCAAAAGACGGATAATGATTCTAAGTTGAAACAATCATTCATTGAAAAAAAAAGTTAAACAGTTTAGGAATTGAGAAATAGACAGATTAAGCTTAGTGAAGTGTGTGTCCTTCCAAAACTCCTTTGTATGACTTGTTTATATTATGTTTGTTATACTATTATTTAGCATACATATTGCTATTATTGACAATGTTTTAAAAACGGAAATTTCACTTTGATATAATATTGTTTGATTTTGAGCTAAATGTAATTAACTAAATTATATTTTTTGACTTGTGTCCTTCTTACCGCCAGACATAGCGTTAATATTTGTTTATGTTCAGAGTTGGCGCAATTCGGGTCCCGTCTTGGGAAGGGGGGTGTTGGCGCAATTCGGGTCCGGTCTGGGGGGGCACTTTTAAGCTCTTGTCGCAATTCGGGTCCGGTATGGGGGAGGGGCACTTTTAAGCTCTTGGCGCAATTCAGGTCCTGTCTGGGGGAGGGGAGCACTTTTAAGCTCTTGGCGCAATTCGGGTGAGCCCAGAAATACTTGACACAGGTAACAATCACAAGACTTTTAAGTTTGTGTCAAAATATATCATTGATCCATTCTGATTTGTTTCGTAACCATAAGCTAAAATTACTACTGTCAACGAAACTAACCAGGTTAGCTTAGTGGTGGAAAAGTGGCACGCAAAACCAAAATACTGTTTTCAAATTACGTATCCAGACTGTCGTTTTTAATTTAATTTGATTTGGTTACCAAAGGTAGCTCTTGAGTATACAAATATAATAAACATATCGTATCAATATTGTTATTTGTATTCCTAAATATTTATAAATATAGTGTAATCACTAGAATTAATCTGTATTTGCTTGGTCTAGGATTGAATTTTATACTACATTTTTGTTTTTAGACAGGTAACTATTTGCTGAATCTAAACAATCGGTTCGTGGAAGATATAACTGCTTTTCAAGTATATGGCGAAGCTACTCAGTTTGTGGATGAAACGTCACAGAACCCGGTTATACTTATACATTTTCAATATCCTGAACTAATGGTAAGTAAACTACTCATAGCTGTTCTTAAATTAATAAATACTATATATTACATTTTAAGTTTAACCAATATTAAATAGATTTAAATAGAATATCTGTTTAAAAATAGTACTAAAATTCTATCTTTTTTTTTCTACAACAAACCTTAAAACACAATATATATAATTTAAACGAATTTTCTTATGAAACACAAATTTTTTTTATGAAATAAATAAAATAATTTATTTAGCTATTTCACCACCTTGATTTAACCTAATTGCTGCGTGGTGCTAGCAAGTCAAAGATATTTACTAATATTGATTGGATTTATCAAAAGGTATAAATTACTGACTTGACCCATTGGTACAGCTAATTTTATATTTTAATACATATTTATTTTTATTAAAATAACAACTAACGATAAAATATATGAGATCATCAGTAAAATCATTTGCCAAGTCCGATACAAGGAGAATCCTCCATTTGTATAAATAATTAGGGAGAGTGCATAGTATACGATTTGAAAAACATGAAACAAATATATGTACAGTACATGTAGTTGCTCATTATTATTATAGACATATATAAATAAGATATATAGATATAATTTTATATTTGAAGAGTTAATATTCTATTTTGACCATATAAAATATTATCTTACTTACTACACCCATTACACATTATTATGGTTTTTAATGTCAAAAGTTGGAAGATTCAAATTTTAAAGAAAGATTATTCCCCAACATTACATTGACCAAAGTTAAAATATAATATGTAACATATCATTAAACATAAATTTGATATTATATTCATGATATTTTTAGTTAAAATATTATAAATTTCTAAAATCACGATAAGGTTGCTGGAATTCTTTTGAACCCCTTGTAATTAACATATTTCCCTTAGAAATATTGGTCCGATAAATTTACTACTGGCTATCTCCAAATTGAACATATTAGATATACTATATGGTACTATTGTATCTTTGTATTTGATTTTAACTCATTTTTAAAAGAACGTTAGAACTATTTTGTGTATTATTAGCCTAGCTACGTTTAATAGGAGAGAGTCATAATGATAATGGCTATAAAGTGCTTTTTTCTAAAAACAAACATTAGATTTAATTTGGTAAGAAAAACTAAAAATCAAGCTTCTTTGGTTTTAAAAATCTTTAATATTATAACAAATTATACAAATATAATAATAAAGTATATTTCTCCTTAATAACTTTTGTTTTTCTACGCTCCCATTGTCGTGAGTGGCTGGGCTCTCCATAGAAAATTAAATTGTTATATATTTGTTCTTGTTTTACATATTTAATTTATATCTACCATGATATGAAACCATCATTTACTGAAGAGAATCTAGTAGAAATATATTCCTTACAGCTGATATGAATAAAGCCACGTGATTCTTGGAAAGGTGGAAGTACTCTAGGATGCTAATGGAAGGAAGTGGTTTACTAAGGTGGTATTCTTGTCGTTTCACATGTTAGGTTACTACTTACTAGGATTATATTTTACTACAATTTTATTCCTATACGTGAAGTGAACATTATATTACTTTTTATTGTAAGGATTTAAGCTTAATTGAGAACTTAGTTTCTGAGAATTTCTTTAAAGCATTTTTCCCAATAACTTTTTCCTACCGTGAACAGTATTTGTTTAACATTGTAGTAGCCTGGTCAATCACAATAGAGATGCTACTTTCTTTTGTATAAAAAACCATTTTTGTTTAATATTTTAGGGAATAATAATTACTGTATTTTACTGACTCAAACAGATTTATTGTAAAAAAGTAGATTTACTGAAAATTTTGGTAAATATATGCAATACAAATATATATATTTTCACAAATATATATATGCAATACAAATATATATATATATATATATATATTTACAAATATATATATATATATATTTACAAATATATATATATATTTACAAATATATATATATATATATATAAATGTTCAAATCGTAATAATATAAATTAATGTTCAAATCGTATTAATATATATTAATGTTCAAATCGTATTAATATATCTATATATTAATGTTCAAATCATATTAATAGATTTTCTGTTAACTATTGTGTGGGATGATACAATTTGATCAAGAGTTTATGCTTTTTATTACGACTTTTGTTGTAAATTAAGATTTAGAATACAACTATATAAGATCTTGCATAATTGTTTCCTAAGATCCCGAAATGACAAGTTTTATTCAGCAAAATATGCTCATGAGAAAGGACGAATTTAAATTATACAAAATATATTACTTTTTCTCTTTATTGTGAATATATATGTGTAATAAAATGTATGTTTACTGCATAATTTGAGGTTACATTATTATATAAGCTTATAGTTTAAAAAAATGCAAAAAGAGCTTTTAAATATAGATTAAGCGTATCTTTCCCTCATGACGTTGAAAATTTAATATTTTTTGTATAAAATCGAAACAAGTCAGTCCACCCCCTCCCCAAGAATAATTAACATAAGTTGGTCCCTATGGCCTATGTACTAATTAAGCAAATATATTGGTGTTAAGGTAGGTTGAATTTAGATAAAGTGTACCTGCATTTGCTTGGAGTAATGATGAAAAACTAATAATATATAACCACCCTCATTCCACATGACCGGGATATGAAACCCTATTTCCCCATAATTAGTACGCCTTAATACCATGGTTTTTAAACGGTGGTCTGTGGTGGGGTTTTGACAGTTGATTCACTCACTACGTGACAAGGAAATGTATGGCATGAGATAGTCGTATTTCTTTCAAAACGTGTCTAGTATGTTATTATTATTAGCGCCGCGTCTTACTACCCATTCGAGTTATACGCACTTACACTAATGTGTAATGGTAGGGTGGTTGTGAGATGAAATGGAGGACCTACAGTTTAACGTGGAATCCGAACCACGGTGGAGGCCTGACATTCCCCACATTCACAAGATGTCTTGTCAGAGTTGAAGGAAGGGTTTGGTAATCAGATAAATCGGTGCCGGGACCGAGGATTGAACCCCGGCCGCCAGCACAGAAGTCTGACACCTTACCCCTAGACCACCAGGTCACCGTGTCTAGTATGCTTTTTTAATAATAGCTATTTAATGATCTAACCTCAATGAATTATATTCAGCATACTTTAGTATAATTACTTCTAGGTAATCCATTTTAAACAAAATCACTATGCCAAACTTTCAAATCACTCAACAATAAGCCATTTTTATTGAAGGCTTTAATAAAAATAAAAACCACACCCAGAAGACGGATATAGTTTTTTTTTGTTTATGGGGTATATTAATCATAAATATTCAAAATAGTCTTGAGATTGATTTTTGGGACGGTTACAATAATTTTTATATTTATTATAAATAAAAAAGTGAAATAAATCAAAATATTACATTATTGACAGGCTAGCAACACAAGTATAGTTCAATTGTCATGGGAATAAGATGTTACATTTATAAAAGTGTTATTACATTATTGGCGTTATTTTATATGTAATTATATAGGAAGAGTGACAGATAATTTTACTTGAAAGTAGATTTAGTATTGTTTCTAGATGTCAGAAGATGATCTTACTTTGGAAAGTGGAATGTGAACCAAAGTTTCAAAAATCTGCTGTATTTACTACTTTATGAACACTTTATAAGAATGTCTCCTGCTTCTACAAGAATGGTAGGTAATATATTAATGTTTGTGGCCTGCGTGTGCATGGAACGTTTATCAAGTAGTCCATTATATGTAAATATTTGAGAAACACCACCTTAGACCATGTGGCTAGAGAAAGGGGAAGTTTTAATCTACTGTCCAATACTAATATACTTAAGCTTTGACGAAAACTTGATGGGGATGTACATGTAAGCCACTACTATATAACTCATCATTAATTAATTACAGGTATATAACAATTTCACATTGACCTCTCAAGATGGAGAAAACACGGCGAATGGGCAAATTACTATTGTAGTCACGAACTATACTTTCCAATTTGAACTTCATACCAGACTAAGAAACGATGGGGTTCTAGATTCTGATTTTATTCAAATATCTATTGAAAATACAGGGTAAGTAGTTTCATTTTATTAAGGTGTGTTAATTTACTTTGTTTTGATTCAGTGCAATAATCCGAAAAATTATATAGTTATACAAACAATAATAGCCTATATAATTAGCTTTTACAATAATTCACCATGATATCGATATAAAATGGGAGCTTTCAAGGCCCTTCTAAATATATAAAATATTTTAAAATAATATCTCCAACAGAAAAAATAGTTTATAGTAGTTAAATATATACACCTCTATAAATCTTGTTATTTAGATCACATTATACAACGAAGATGATTGTTTTGTTCTAAGTCTTAAAACTTTCTTAGAAATATTAATAATTAGAAGTTTTCATGATATTTTATGTGCAATTGATATTGATATATAACTTAACCTATGATTTCGTAAAAGAGATAAAGATTTATTCAATACTTTAAAAAAGTAATTACTATATTACAATACTTTAAAAGTTCTTACGCAAGACCAGCACACACTAGTGCTTTTTTATTAATTTTCCTTCAATTGACAATTATTTTATTATCTAAAACTATCCAAGAAAATATAAACAGTACCGTATCCTACAATCGCTGTCCAAGTAGTTCAAATGTAATTGATACAATGTTTGGAATTTCATTTTCAAATTGAGGTTTTATATGGTCTTCAACTATCAAAGAAATATGTTTAAATTTTAAAAATCTCAAGTTTATTTTGATTGAGAGATTAAAATAATTCATAAATATTTTTTATATGATCATACACTTTCTATAAAAGAGTAATAATTAGTCAATTATTACTTGTTATTACTATTTGTATTATTTTACGAAAGGCTCAATATTTGTATTGTGATTTAAAGGTACACATATTTTTTTTAAATATACGACCATTTTCATAATCCTTTTTAAGATGGCTGAAAACAAATGTAAAATTTAAATAATCAACTTGTAGCTATCAATCCCTAGATAACTGCGGTATTATTTTATTATATTTTATTTTAAAATTCTTCAGTTTTTATGATTCAACATAAGATAAATTTTCGTTTACAATATGCTAACAAATACTAGAATGTTTCAGTTCCATGACATTTCTGTTTAATTAACTTTAAATATACATGAGGGCCAGGGATCATTATGGATTTTTTTTAAATACTTGATATTTTTTAGTGAATTTGTTTATTTAACAATCCCAGCATTCACACTTTTGCAACAACAGAAAATCATCAATTATCTTCCCGTATAAAGAAAGGCGTGGTAAGTTTAGGTCTATCTACCAGCCACTGCTTACTACTGGCTGGTAACAAGTATCCACTGATCAAGGGCCACATTAAGAGGTTCAACAATAACAGAACATCTTTGACTCGGTGCGTGAATGTCGTTGGAGCTAAGGGAGTATGCGAGGAGAGGGAAATGTGGAGAAAGTGAAGATAGATTAAATACAAGTTGTTGTTTTTTTAGAAAAAGGCACAGTTTCTTGCCTGCCCTGCAAGGAAACGGCTTGCGTTGAAGCTTACTATTTATTTATTTTATTTTTTGTGTTATATGATCATTATATTACTCGGTATCAACTCTACTTCATACAACCCTTTTCTCATATTTTGAAATTAGTTGATGATCATCGTAACTTGACCCATATATTTTTAATACATAATTATTTTTATTAAAATAACAACTAACGATAAAATATATGAGATCATCAGTAAAATCATTTGCCATGTCCGATACAAGGAGAATCCTCCATTTGTATAAATAATTAGGGAGAGTGCATAGTACACGATTTGAAAAACATAAAACAAATATATGTACAGTGCATGTAGTTGATCAATATTATTATAGAAATATATGAATAAGATATAGGCCTATAGATATAATTTTATATTTGGAAAGTTAATAATTTATTTAAACCATATAAAATATTATCCTACTTACTTCACCCATTACACAATATTATGGTTTTAAATGTCAAAAATTGGAAGATTCAAATTTCAAAGAAAGATTATTCCCCAAGGTTACATTGACCAAAGTAAAAATATAATATAATATCGAGTTTATTTTCTATTTAAATTGGTTTCTCCTCGTTGTCATAAAGTTCATCCATGTCCCAACTAATCGAACAATGTATTTTCCCTGACATAAACCACACATTATAAAGCTATGCAAACCAGGTTTGCGACAGCTAAGGCTGCGTTGTAACGTTTCGCGCATTTACAAGAAATGAATGAGGAAAGCTATCAACCTACTCTTTGAATTTTTTACAACCCCAGTCGAAAGTTTATTTTTAATTACCACATCATTGTTGTTCTAATTATAAGTATGAAACGAGTTCAAACGAGCTGCATCTTTTGTTACTGGTGATGATGATTTGTTTAGACACATTTGTTAATATGGTGTGAGAAGCACATATCTATATTTGTTTAACGAATAACATTCTTTCTCCATAAATAAGAAACGGAAATTATTCTCCTCCTTTTCGATGTCCTCTTGAGATGCATTTTTGGGTCATTAAAAATTGAACTCCTATTTATATATAAGTCTTTCTTCTTCCTTATAAGCTAAATGCACTTCATTCTTACTTGCCTTTATAATACAATGCGGAAGAATAATTGTTGCAGCCACTAAATTTGAGTAGAAACAAAAAAAAAGATGGTCCCTATGAAACTCAATCACTTTGTTACTGTGGGGTGTATATATTTTTCTCTAAGACTTTTATTTTTCAGCATTAAAAATATTAATGTTAGAACAAGATTCACACAGAGAAGTGAGAATGATCAATAAATTGATGTCCTTGACTTTTACAATTACATAATTGTATCGACTTGATGCTTCAATTGCAACAAGGAATGTACCAGCATGATCAACAGCTTGCGTGACTGTGCAACCTTCAAACATTAATCGTGTGAAGAACATCGATATATTTCTACTTTGATTGCTCTCGTTTGATAAGAACTTCTCTAGGAATACAGTTGATTCTATTTTTATATCAAAACGAACCTCTGTGGATGGAAAAATGGACAGTCGACGAATGCAAACGCACAGCAGTTTTAGTCTTTTTTATTTCCGGGTATTTATCAAAACTATGAATATATTCTGTGGTAAATGTATTACTACACACTCTATGTAATTATCAAAAACTGCAAAATAAGCTTCTTGTTGCTGTCCGATCAATTTGTAAAGCAGAAATCCTTCATCTATTCCGAACGGAACATGAGCAGTATTTCATGATCTATTTGTTTTTGAAAGGATGCAGACGTGTCGTACAGGGTTGATTTTTCTATTTCTCTCATTCCTATCTCATTAAAGAGTGGCGTGGCATAAGGTGCTACTTTGTATTCTAAGTACTCTTCTAATTGTTTCTAGGTTTTTTTTAGAATAACATTGTTTGTAAAAGAAAAGTAATGTTAATTGGAAGAGCTTGTGTTGAGCGAACAGTGAACAAAGTTAATCCGCCCACCTTAACGAACAACTGACCTGGAACACAATGATATTTGGTAATACAAATTTTAAGAAAACATTTGTAAATTAGTGTTGGTTCAAGTAGAGTGAATTTTACTTTTTATACATATAAATCGAAAACCCTTAAGGACCACCATTTTTTTTTTAAATACCGTCCCCTGGACATTTATTTTATTAGCCTTACCTATAAATTTTAATTCACATTAAATAAAATGATTACTTATTATTAGAATATATATATTATACATATTACTAAGCGCCACACTCTTTAATAAAAAATAAATATAAAAATAATTATATAATTTACTCATCATAACGGTAGCCACATATTTTGCTCTAAAGTTGATACTAGCCGAGATATTAATATGTATTTTAAAATATTTATTTTTTTGGAATTCTTTCTGAATAGGTTTTCTGACACATCATCATTAAAATTACCGCCAGCTATTTGAAATTAATATTCCCGCCAAAATCAATTAGAAAACTACCTATGAGCCACAAAACTTCTGAACGAATTGGATATTTTTGATTATATCTTGAGTGGTGCCAAAGATAATGGAAATATTTTTTGCTTTTCTTATAGTATTGACAAGTTCCGTCGTATCATACTCGATATAATAATTAATATTATATTATTTATACTTGGTCATTAAATTAACTATAATTATTTACTAAAAATACGAGATATAGTCAATCAGAAAAGTTCAATAATTAACTTGATTCCCTTATCAACCCTGGGGCGGTCCCACCACTAGCACCAAGGAGTGGTACATTTCTGAATAATACCTTCGATTCATTGGTATCAATATTGAAACTGTTATCTGGAATCACTGAAAATATAAGTTAATATTTCTACATTTATATAACTTCAACATTTTAATGTTGAATCTTAATTTTATTTTAAATATTTATGATTTTCAAAAGTGTATATATATATATATATATATCTATGTTGGTTAGACTTTTTTTCCTATGACTTAACTTACAATATGATAGTGTGACACCACACAAAACATATGTATATACATATATTAGTATATGTATGTTTGCACAAGATGAGAGGAATTATGTTTGTCAACTAGTCTGTCATTCTGTTTGGAGAGTGGCTGGTCAGTAAAGCACCCTACGGACGTAGCAATATCCAGATAGAATTACGCGTTATCCACACAACTAAATATAAAGATGATCTAGAATTGCTGGTCAGAAATGAAGACTTACAGCTAGTGGAGATAGGAAGAAGATTTAGTAAGGAGATCATCATTGAAATGTCAAAAATAATGGGTATTTATAAAATGAAGAGCCACTTAAAAATCGAAATTGAAAGCCAGGAGTTGGAAAACGCAGACAATTTCAAGTACATGGGAAGTCTTCTGAAAAAGGATGCCAAAAGCACTAAAGAAATTAGGTCGATGATAGACATGGCAAATGAAGATTTATAATTATATAGGCTATTTGATTTTGGAACTGAGGAAAAAACTGATGAAATGCTACTTTTGGAACATCGTGCTGTGTGGAGAAGAAACTTGGACTTTCAAGAAGATGGAAAAGATATACTTGGAGAGCTTTGAAATGTGATGCTGAAGAAGACTTGAGAGGATCATATGGACACACAGGGTGATAATTGAAGAAGTCTTAAGAGGATTAGGCTAGAAGAGAACCATTTTGGATGTGATTCTTTGGTAATAAGCAAACTTGATTGGACACATCCTTAGGAGGAACTGTATTCTGAATGGTGTCATAGAAGGACAAGTTGAGGGAAATAGCTCAGGAAGAAGGAGCTCTCCAATATTAGATGACTTGAAGGAAGGAAGACATTTTTGGGAGTTGGAGGAGAACGCAGAGGACAGGGTACACTGGGGGTTTAAGTTTTACTGACAAAGGGAATGAACCTGTCGTAAGACAGAATACCTAATACTAATAATAAGAACATATGTATATCTATATAAATTTAAATACATTACAAGATAATTACAGACATATATTTTTTATCTTGTAAATTGTTGAATGTTTAGGGCCACGCAGATTACAACTCATTGGTCTTAATTATATGGGAATAAGAAAACGCAAATGAATATTTTGTAATAATGTTCTTTCTTCCAACAGTATTAAAAAGAGTATTTGGATAAATAAAAATTTCAGCATTCATCAATAAGATTTTATGAATGCTACCAGAACGTTCGTCTTTTTATGGTGTCAATATCTCTAAAAATTAGAAAAATATTTTATTTAGATTAATCATTTTTATGTTTGTTTGTTCAATGAAAACATATACACATATTATATCTTGTATACGAGTATAATATGATATTTTGTATTAAAATATAGCATTAGATATTATATATAGGATATAAATTATGTTCTAAATATAGGCCTATAGTACTCGTAGGCCTATATATGATATATCGTATATAAAGTATATATATATATTACGTATACTATACATAGTATAAATTAATATATATGTATATATATAATTTAAATATATATGTATATATATGTAATTTAAATATATATATTATATACTTGGAGAGCTTTGAAATGTGATGCTGAAGAAGACTTGAGAGGATCATATGGACACACAGGGTGATAATTGAAGAAGTCTTAAGAGGATTAGGCTAGAAGAGAACCATTTTGGATGTGATTCTTTGGTAATAAGCAAACTTGATTGGACACATCCTTAGGAGGAACTGTATTCTGAATGGTGTCATAGAAGGACAAGTTGAGGGAAATAGCTCAGGAAGAAGGAGCTCTCCAATATTAGATGACTTGAAGGAAGGAAGACATTTTTGGGAGTTGGAGGAGAACGCAGAGGACAGGGTACACTGGGGGTTTAAGTTTTACTGACAAAGGGAATGAACCTGTCGTAAGACAGAATACCTAATACTAATAATAAGAACATATGTATATCTATATAAATTTAAATACATTACAAGATAATTACAGACATATATTTTTTATCTTGTAAATTGTTGAATGTTTAGGGCCACGCAGATTACAACTCATTGGTCTTAATTATATGGGAATAAGAAAACGCAAATGAATATTTTGTAATAATGTTCTTTCTTCCAACAGTATTAAAAAGAGTATTTGGATAAATAAAAATTTCAGCATTCATCAATAAGATTTTATGAATGCTACCAGAACGTTCGTCTTTTTATGGTGTCAATATCTCTAAAAATTAGAAAAATATTTTATTTAGATTAATCATTTTTATGTTTGTTTGTTCAATGAAAACATATACACATATTATATCTTGTATACGAGTATAATATGATATTTTGTATTAAAATATAGCATTAGATATTATATATAGGATATAAATTATGTTCTAAATATAGGCCTATAGTACTCGTAGGCCTATATATGATATATCGTATATAAAGTATATATATATATTACGTATACTATACATAGTATAAATTAATATATATGTATATATATAATTTAAATATATATGTATATATATGTAATTTAAATATATATATATATGTATATATATGTATATATATATAATAGCATTGTTATCATAATTTACAATTTTATATTCTATTCACAGATCCCAAACTCAGAATATTGTGGTTGAAGAAGGTGAAGTTGATGAAGACATCAATGAAAGTATTTTAGCAGCTGTTTCTAACGACTATAACACCAATACTGCTGTAGATATTGAGAATGGAATAACACATTTTGCTGAACTTGCATACCAAGATGTCGACTTAACTAATTATTTCAGGTATATAATTGAATTAACACTTCTTCCAAGTATGTTAAATATACTAAACCCTTTAAAAATGATATGTTTATACCATATATTTATAACTAGCTTTTTACCCCTTCTTAACAAGGGTAGTCAACATAAAATTTATCAAATAAAACATTCAACAACTTGTTTTTATAAGTTTGATGGTTCTTACTTGTGCAATTATGAGCTAAATATGACAATCATAAACCAATAATAGCAATTATACATGTTAATAAATCTAACATAAAGCTTAGAAAGAAAATATTAACCATTCCTCAAATTGATTGCACAAACGGATGTAATCCATTTATCCATAGCTGAGCACTATCCAAATATAAGTGAAACGAAGAATCACACATTGCTATAAGTTTATAAAAACATTTTTGAAATTTTGGCAAAGGGATTAGATGGTGTAATATACTCTGATACATAAACATTTTAAAAACTGGGCATTATAATTTTAAAAATAGAATCATGGTTACAAAGATATATCGCTAGAATATGTTTATTTGAATTGTTGAGTTGCTCCTATATGGGCGCTAGTTTATACTTTGGTCATGTACTGGCAATATTAATATGTATATTTGTAGATAATCATTGATTTTTATATTCATTCTATTTTTTATTCTGACTTTACAGTATTAGTTTTTTCCAACATAATAAGAATGTTTTAGTTATAAGTTTAGGAATTTGGTTTTCCTCCTCCAACCTAATACCTATTAATTTACACCTAGTTTTTAAATTACAAATGATACAACTTTCATGTTTAAATGGAGTGGTATTTTTACCAAATCAGAGAGTTTAAATTTTCTTCCATTCATAAATGTGGATTTTCTAATTCTTTTGGAGATATGTCAATTCACGCATCTTTCCCACCTTCGGTCCCCACATTCTTAGTCTGCATTTTTAATAGCTATATGGCTATGTTATGTGGTTCTCTTACGTGCCTATAAATTTCCCCTGTACCATATTGGAAATAGTTTTCTATATTAGATATATACATTTAAGTCACTTCCATTTCTTAGTTTCAATATTGAAATTCTATACGATGAGATGCCATTCGGCTATCCAAAATTTAAATTATCTATATCCCCAAAAATTTATTATTTTATATCTTCTTTAGAAAATTTTAGGTGAACCATCCTCTTCATTTAACACTCCAATACACTCCAATACTGTTTAAGGTAGTCCTTACAACACCTACAAATTTGAATCTTCTTATCTTGAAAAAGTAGTTCATTCCTTTAGCTAGGAATATTAAAAGATAAGCCAGCCATCTAATAAACGAATAATTTTAAAATTCATTTGGTTATTTGAAATGATCCCTTTAACCCTCTAACCCTCGCGTGGGGTAAATATGACCCCAGCGGTGGAATTTTGTTTATACCTATTTGAGGGTTGGTACTACTGTTCCCTCCCTTAGTGTACCTTTCTTTTATTTTATGATTCTCAAGGTGACATTGATTTCAGTTAGAATCTTGCCTTTGTACCTTTTTAAGGTCCGGTTATCTATACTGGGGTCATATTTACCCCACGCGATTGTTTGTGTAATGCAGTCTCGGTTTTTTGGTCTGAATTTTTTCTTGTTTAATTTTATTTATTGACTGCTAATCTTATATTTAGTTATTTAATTCTCCTTGTCCTTGTGATTTAACAAACTATTATGTCTTATTAAAGAGAACAGCAACGTATACATGAACTTATCTACGATGTTTTAGGTCAAAACTCTGATGAAGAGGGAGATTTGGGAGGCAGTAGTTCAGAAACAGAAGATTATTTAGAAGTTAGGGAATCAAATAGTGAATCTGAACAGAGTGCTGACGAGTCAGAAGGTAGTACAGAAGAAACTGATGATGATTTACATTTTTTAGTGGCAGGGATTGGCACTCATTGTGGATAAATAAACCTCACAGACAAGCGGCTCGAGTTACTGCAAGAAATATAATTCCACCAATGCATGCTCCAGGCGTTCTAAATTTAGGTAAGAGTGCAAAAACACCCACGGAAAGTTGGGGTTTATTTTCTACTGACGAGTTATTGCAAAAAATAGTTGACTACACCAACATAAAAATTAGTAATCTAAGAAACAACTACACACGAGATAGGGATGCTTGTGACACAAATATAATTGAGTTAAAAGCTGTAATTGGTCTATTATATCTATCTGGAATGAAGAAAATGTCCCATACTAACATAAGAGATTTATGGGCAACAGTTGGTCTGGGCTTTCAACTTTTTAGATGTGTAATGTCTCTATCTCAATTTGAATTTTTAATTTATGCATTACGATTTGATAATTTTCATAACCGAGAGGAAAGGAAAAGGATTGACCGGCTTGCTCCAGTTAGAGAATTTATAGAAAATTTGGTAGAAAAATTTCAAAGATATTACTCACTAGGTGTAATGATAATTATTGATGAAAAGCTTGAGAGCTTTAGAAGTAGATGTCCATTCAAACAGTATATACAAAACTAGCCTGCAAAATATGGGATCAAAGTGTTTGCGTTGGTTGATTCAAAAATGTATTACACCTACAACCTGGAAGTTTATGCGGGTCAACAGCCTGAGGGTTCTTACAGAGTGTCAAATTCTGGCAAAGATGTTGTTATGCGTTTGGTTGAACCAATAAAAAATTCTAATAGAAATATAACCACTAATAACTGGTTTACCAGCGTGCCTTCGGCTGAAGAGCTCCTAAAGAAGGAGCTAACGATAGTAGGGAATATAAGGAAAAATAAGCGGGAGATTCCTTCAAGAATTCCTTGCTAAGCGCCAAGTCTACTCCAGTATTTTTGGGTTTGATGATAATAGAAATACATTAGTATCCTACTGCTCCAAAAAAGGAAAACTTGTCCTTCTCCTTTCAACTATGCATGATGGCAATAACATTGATCAATCCACAAGAGAAAAACAATAGCCTGAAATAATAATGTGTTCTAATGACACGAAGGGAGGTGTGAATACAGTGGAACAGCTGTCTTCATTGTATTCTGTTTCTAGGAAATCTCGTCTTTGGCCTCTTGCATTGTTCTATTCATTCCTAAATACAGCTGCAATAAATTCCCAAGTAATTGTTGCTTCAAATAATAAATTTGAAATGCGAATTGTGAGAAGAAAGTTTCTTAAAGAGCTTGGAATAAGCCTTGTTACACCCCACATGGAAGTCCGAGTAACATCCACTCGTCTTCCAAGAGAGTTGTGGTTGTCAATCAAGCGATATTTTCCATCCAAAGAAATAGTAGAACCACCAAAAGAGAAACGTTCTCGTGGAAGATGTGAAGTGTGCCCAAGAGCAAAAGACAAAAAAACAATTTTTCATGCGAGAAGTGTTACAAACTTGTGTGCAAGTAAGACATTAAAGTTCTGTGTGAGGCCTGTGTAACAGAAGACGTGTAATGAAACCAACATTTAAGATAATTTACTTTTTTGAAAAAATAAATACAAATAAGGGACTAATGTGTGAGCTAAAACAATTGATTTAATATAATAAGTATTTTAATCAAAATATAATATCTAATTACATTAAAATTATGCATATTATTTTATTATTGTGCTTAATTCATTCTTAATATTAATTTTTTCATCTATTTTAGTAAATAATTTTTCAAAATCTTATATAATTAAATTCAAATTATGCTGGGGTCATAATGACCCCACGCGAGTAATAGTGTAAGAAAATCGAACGCGAGTGTACCAGGATTAAATAACCTGTAAATCTATATTTTCTTCCCCACCTCTAAAGCATGTTTAAATGGACACAACACTACTTTTCTTTTCCTTCACTATTTCATGTGGTCCCAACTTTAAATGTAATATAATGATGCATGATAAAAGTGTGAGTGTGTAATTTGAAAATATCTGGGCGAAAAATTAACGTTACAAGAGTATGAATGGAATGACGAAATAATATTAATTCTATTGAAAGAGCATGGAACAGAATAACAGAGTATGTGGTTTAATGCGTGAAAGTTGTGTGTGGAAATGCCGTGGTGGGAAAATTATGAAGAGATGCAGAGTGGAATAAACAGGAGAAAGAAGCTGTAAGAAAAAAGAAAGGAATATACAAACGAATGATTGCTTGGAAGTGTGAAAAATAATATAAATACTGTGGGACATGTACAAAGAGATAAATAATAATTTAAACAAAATATTAAAGGAGAGAAATGGGAAAATTAGAACATAACAGGGTAAATATGAAGATAATAATAAGATGCTCTATAAGTGGTTTAAGACAACGAAACAAGGAGCTCAAGGAAAGACATATGACATTCACAATGAACATAGTGAGCTGATCTGGGATGAAAATTGTAAAAGAAAGCCACGAAGAAAGTATTTTGAGCAATTGTATTGCAAAAATGTGGAGAAATTAGCAGAAAATAGAGAATATTCTATAAGAAGTGAAATAATTAATAAGGCTGAGATGTTTAAAGCTTTGAAAATGTTAAAGAATGGCTAATATTTGGGCATATATGGAATCACAATTGAAATGCTTAAGTGTAGAGTCACGGTATAACTTCCCAGATTGAGTGAGTTGTTCAAAACGTGTGCTGGGATTGCGAGCGTTCCTAATGTCGGGAAGAGTGCCATCGTTGTTCTTTGTATAAAGGCAAAGGCAGTGAGTAAGAGTGAATATAAGGATTGTAGGGCAATTAGTTTGTTGAGTAATCCAGGCAAAGTTTTTGCGATAATTTAAATTAAGAGAATGAGTGAAAGTACTTCGGAAAAGATTTGGAGTGTGATGTATTGTTTCATATCAGGTAGTGTTTGTATGGACCAGACATATGCATTGCAACAAATAATTTGAGAAATGTATGTCAGTAAGAATGGGAGTTTATGGTTCACATGCTAATCTGGAGAAATCATCCGATCGGGTGAATGGGATTATGTGATGGAATGTTCTTAGAGAGTATGATGTTGATGAATATTTAGTGAATTTAATTAAGGCTGTTTATGATGGAGGTAAAGCGTGCGTTAGGGTGGATAGAGCTTTGAACAAATGGTTTGACATTGAACTGGGTGTTAGGAAAGTTGTGTTATGTCTCAATGTTTGTTAAATGTTTTCATGGATAAGTATATAAGGGGTGCTTGTGAGGACGTGGTTGGTGTACAATTGGACAATGGGAATGTGATACTGCTATTATATGCAGATGATGCCGTATTAATGGTTGAGAAGGAAAGTTACTTGCAGAATGAGTTAAATCCTTTAAGTGTGACGACAGAGAGACTAGATCTTATTATAAATTTCTCCAAAACTAAGGTATTGGTTTTTTAATAGAACGGTTCAGGAAATGAGTGACACATTAGCATAAATGTAAGAATGTTAGAACAAATGAATGTTTGTGGGTTTATGGGCAGAATGTTCTGTAAAAATGGAAGGATTCATGGTAAAATTAACAGACGATTAAAGGTATCCTTGAGAATAGATTAATGTATGTGGACTTTTACAAAGAATGAGGTGGTATCAAAAACGTCAAAGATGGCAGTATTTAAAAGTGTTTTAGCACCAACGTTGGTTTACGTATGTGAAGGGTGGGTTTTTCAGGATAAACACAAGGGCATGTTGTCTCCATTTGGAATGAGATATTTAATAATATATACAGAACATCTTGTATGGGCCACGTCAGTGATGAATGGGTGCGAAAGGAGTATTGTTTGAATCCAATAGTTCAATGTGAAGGAAGTGTCTTACGGTGGTCTGGACACATTGAAAGAATTAATATGGATAAAGCGACGAAACCAATATAAGAAGGTAAAATGTATGGTTCTAAGAAGGGTGTAAAGCTAATAAGACGTCACTAAATGTAAATGAATATGTGAAAAAGATAAATATTAAGAGTTTCGAGAATAAAAGAACATGTATATCTTGATTTATGGATGTTGTTGAAGCGAGTGAAGTTAGCAAGTATAGGGAAGTGTAGAGATAATTAGTGATGCTGGGTTAAGTATTAAGTTATTTTAAAAGGAATATTCAGAGTTTCTTGCCTACTCCGTAAGGGAAATCATGATTATGTATGTATATATGTTTGTATGTATATATCTAAATATATGTATGTATATATGTATGTATTTATGTATGTATGTATGTATGTATGTATGTATGTATGTATGTATGTATGTATGTACGTATGTGTGTATGTATGTATGTATTTATTTTGTTTTTTTATTGGAGGAAGAAAAATATTTCAAATACACCGCTTATTTGAAAGTGTGATGGTTGGTAGTGTGGGATTTCCAACAACTAAAAAATCTCCTTTCCTCTTTCCCGGCACATAATAGCAGGGAATACTGAGTCGGAACCGCGTTAGCATTACTTCAACCCTGTCCGTGTTGCGTCGTACGACGTCCGCTCCTGTTTCACTGGTCCATCTCTGAGGTATTTTCTTTAAGGAGGCGCTGTGCATAGGCAGCGATTTCTTTCCAATTCTCTTCCCGCTGTAGCATATGGATCACTAGGCTCGTTGGATCGAGAGTTTTGCCTATGTTTGGTTCGGTTTTGGCTCTGCAGTTCTTCTAGCGCTCGCACTAAAAAAACGTGTGCTCAGTCATCGATTTTTTCCGGGCAGTACTTGCACCTCGGAGTGTGGTGTAAGCCTATTTTATTTATATACGCGTTAAACGAGCCATGTCCCGTCAGCAGTTGTGTTAGGAAAAAGTCTGTTTTGCCGTGGTTTCATGTGATCCAAACTTTGATGTTCGGGATCAGAGAAGCTGTCCTTCTGCCCTTGTAGCAGGCCTTCCATCTGTTTTCTCATTCTGTCTGCGTTTCCGCCTTCACTCCTGCTCTGGCTTCGGTCGTGTTTTCGCCTCTAGTTTTGAGATCATATAGTTTTACTCTCTCCGATGCTAGTAGGTCGATAGGTGGCGCCTCCGCTATAACCAGTACGGCTGCTTCGGAGACCGTGCGATAGGTACAGGTCACCCTGAAGGCCCCTCGCCGTTGTACTGCCGTTATATTATGCCGATAGGGCTTTTGCTTCAAGATATCTGCCCATATTTCCGCTCCATAGAGCAGGATTGAGTGGAATACTTTCAGAAGAACTCCTCTTTTTTTAGTTCGTGGACCCATTGTGTTGGTCATGATTCTGGATAGGCTGGATACCGTCTTACTGGCTTTTATGCATGCCCTTTCTAGGTGTTCATGAAAGGACAGCTTTTCGTCTATCATCACTCCCAGATAGCGCAGTTCCCTTGTTGACGTCAATGTTGTCACGCCAATGTCTACGTTAAAGAGTTTAGGAAACCATCTCTGACGCGTCCTCCCAACCATCTCTGTTTTTTGTTTGGCTAGTTTTAACTGGTGTTCTTCATGCCAGTTTTCGACGGCGTAAATGGTCGACCAGACCAGGAGTTCGGCCTTCTCAACGCTGTCCGCCACTACTGTGGCCGCGACGTAATCAGTGAAACTCGTTAGCTGTACTTGCCTCGGTAAAGGAATCTCCAGTAGCTCGTGATAATTTGCGTTCCGTAGGTCGGAGCCCATGACCGAACCCTGTGGTACGCCAGCCGTTATCGGGTATTCTTGGGGGCGTTCTGTGGTTTTGACAATTAACGTTCTTGCGTAAAGATAATCCTCAAATAAGGCCAAATTATTTTTGTTTTATGTTGAACCGATGATCCAGTGTGCCCAGGATGTCATCTCATCTCGCGCTGTTGAAAGCGTTTCTTACGTCGAGCGTGAGGAGGATGAATACTTTGCACGATTTAAGGCTACCAGACCACGCTTCGGCTGTAATCCCTATGATCTACTTAATCGCGCCGATCCTCGATCGGCCCTTTCGAAAGCCATGTTGATTTTCGGCGAAGCCACCGACGCGATTGATGTCGTTTGAAGTCTGGCCAGTATCAGTTCTTCGAGCAATTTACCGGCGATGGCTAGCATGCAGAGTGTCCTAAAAGACGAAGGTGTTAAGGGGGGTCTCTCCCTTTTATCAAGAAGGACCCATCTCTGGCGCTTCCAAACGGTAGCAAACGTTCCGGTCGCAAGGCACGCGATATATGCATTCAGCAGTAGGTCCGGTAATTTCTGTGCAATGATCTATATCACTGACGTAGTATTGCCGTCATTGCCGGATGCCTTCACGGTTTTGAGGGTCCTGGCCGCATCTTGCAGCTCCTTAGCTGTGAAAGATGAAACTTCACCACTGTTTGCATAATGCCTTTTTCTCGTTGCGGGTGTTTTGGAAACAGCTCTGCTACAATGCTGTTTATTATGACTGGGGCTTTTGGCACTTCCAGTGAAGCCTTTCCGAGTTTCTTAACTACAATTTAGTAGTATTTGCCCCAAATATCCTGTTCAAGATCGTTGCATATTTCCTTCCACAGTGTCACTTTGCTTTCCTTAATGGTATTATTCAGTTACTTTTTAGCCTTTTTGTACTCGCTAGAGTATGAGGCATGGTCAAGGGTTAGATTTTTGACTCTCGTTTCTCGACGACGAGGATTAAGATATCTCTTCCGGAGCGCTGCGGTTTCTGATGTCCACCAATACACCGGACTGTGAGAGCCCTGGTTTTTCAGACGCTGCATGGAGGCGTCACAAGATGTGGTAATGGCCTTCATCGTTGTCAGAACATTGTCTCCGTCTCGCTACTAACGTTGGAATCTGAGCGTTGACCAACTTCGCAAAAGTGACTTTCATAGAGCTTCTAAGTTGAGCTCTTTAGGGTTCCACCTCAGTTCATTAGGGCCTTTTTGCGTTGCTGAATGTGATATGTTGATGATCGCTACAACTATATTCTTCCGAGACTCTCCAGTCCTTGATCCTGCTGGCCATTCTTGTGGTCCCCAGTGAGATGTCCAGAATAGACTCGTGGTACCCCGGTCTTCTGAAGGTCAAGGTGTTTCCAGTGTTCAGGGATGTAAGGTCGAGCCTTGTAGCAAAGTATGCGACTTCGTTTCCTCTGGTGTCTGATAAATATGCTCCCCATTCGGCAGATTTACGCGTTGAAGTCGCCAGCTACAGTGACTTCGCCATTGAAATCGCTAATAGCGTCTTAGATGCTAGCCAGCTTTTGGCAGAACACACTAATCCCTTCATTAGGTGAAAGGTAGACGCTCATAAAGTAAGTCACGGAGGTTTTTATCCAGACAAAACCTTCACCGCAACCACTTTTGCTGGTGGTTACCTTGTTTGGATTTTGCAGTCCAGGTCACCGCCGTGTTGGTTTTATCCGTGAGCCATGTCCTATCTTGGAGGTTTGAGTGTTGCTCGCATATGATGCAGACGTCAATCTTGTCTTCGAAGACACGCTGACGTAGTAGGTTCTGAGCAAGCACGCACCTGTTCAAATTTTCTTGTACTACGCGCGTAATTTCTGCGATCTTATAGCTTCAGCTAGTGCAACACGGAATGCCTCACAGGCCCCCGAGCCTGATATGTGGCACAGGCCGTCTTTAGCAACTCTGTCTGGTGTGCACAAAAAGCATTTTGGCTGCTCAGCACAGTCTGCGGACTTGTAGCTTTCTCCGCCACATTTGTGACACGATTTGCTTCTGTCTGGGCCCTTGCAGTTACGCGCATGGTGCCCGTATCCAAGACATTTGAAGCACCGTCTCACTTTTACAGCTGGGCGGGTGCAACAGTTTACCCAGTTGACTTTAATGCGAGCTGCTTCTAAAATTTTATTAGTGCTTGTATCGTCTATTTCAAAAAACGCCGCTCGTTGTCCTCGAGGAGTGATCTTTATAAGATTGATACGTCTTATCTCCACGCTATCTTTGAGGTCACGAAGGCGGGTCTCGTGAATGTCTTCTACAGAGTTAACTCGATTGACATCACTCACGGATTTCGATTGTCGTTTTGGTATAAGCGCTTTGACGGTACCGATGTTCGCAGTAGCTGACTGGACCACCTCAGTAAAAACGGAACTATATCAAGTCTTGTGGCCCATTTATAGTAGTACGCCACCGTTTTTTGTTTGTTTGATAGACTTTATATCCACGCCAGTCATTGTGGGGTTCACTTTTTTTTATCTCCTTGAGGTGGTCCACATATGTTCGCCCTTTTACTGGTTGGACGAGGACGGCCTTTGTTCGTGGTTTCTTCTTCTTCGCTTTTCCGTGGCTGTTTAAATTGGAGTTGGAGTTGTGGCTTTTGGCTTCACTTGGTGTAGCCGCTACGTCGTGAGTTGTTTGCTTCTTCTTATGTCTCGTAGCGTAGCTGACACTGTCCTTCTTGGTGTCTCCTTCGGAGCAGCTTTGAAACCTTTGTGAGCCAGGTTATAGGCGGTTTCAATGGACTTAGCTAGTTTTCTAATCTCGCCGTGCACATTATTCCGGTCCTTAATGTAGTCGACAAACTCGTCTATCTTCGTTTCGGTCGCTCGATTGGCGTTTGGCAACTCATACTGTGAGGTACGGAGTTGTTTCTTTCTCGGTTGGTAAAGAAAGGAGCAATTTGGCTTCCAGCTTTTGGGGAGGCATTGCTCATCGACTGTTCAGAGTCCATTTGGACCGCTGTTCGAACACTCTCTCCGTTCACTTGGCTTTTATTTTGTTTATGGTATTGGTTTTGCATGTTGTTCCCACGAGTACCTAGTAAAATCATCTGTCCACTCCAGCAGAGCCCCGGATGCTGGAGCAAGGTGACTTAATACAATGGGGTGGCGCCTGTTGCCCCTAGGTTTTTGTCTTTTTATAGAGGGTTTGTACCTCGTGGCCCGTTCAATTAAGCCTTGGCCCCTAATACTGCGAGAGATGACCACAGTATTACGGGCGTTGTTCATTTAGCACTACCCAGAGGGCACGTGTAGTTGATTAGTTAAGTTTAAACTACGGACGCGTGCAAATTTGTCCCCCTATGTGTGTATGTATGTAATTTTATATGTATACTAGTGGATTGGTGCAGCGATGGCTCCAGATTATTGAATCAAAATCTATTTCAAACTTTTTATTGGGGAAATAAATATATGATTAATAATGTATCAAAATACAAATAAATAAAATATCTTTCACTATTATTTCTTGTCAAATGTTTTATCTTCAACGTCTATCAACTTTACAGTGATTTATAGGTTCCGGAAATAAAAACTTATATTTTATACCTTAACGTACTTTACTACTCAAATAAGAGTTTAGTTCTTATTATTTTTAAACAAATATAGATATTTCTTTAATTAATATACAACTATACACAAATCAAGGTTTCTTTGGTGATGTAAACAATTAATGGTTGTACAGCAGATATTCCCCTGTACAAAAACAAGTTATTAAGTTAGGACAAAACGCTAGGGAAATTTATTTTAGTTTTAAGCTACGATTTTTCCCAACTTCCTATATCCCTTCCTATATTTTAATATGAGTGTTTATTTATTAAAATATGATAAAACCTTTTTTCGTAGTTTCTAATAACACAAATGGTCTCATCAAATTATACATAGCACTATGGGATCAATAGATTGATGGTGGCAGACTATTCCACTAAAATGTATTCTAAATTTTTATTAGGAAAACATTTATATTCGAGCTTCTAACCTTAAAAATGAGTGTTCGTTTGTCAAAATCTGCTGTCATTTTTCCACAATTTCATCAACTAGACAGGACTAGTCAAAATATTTATTAAAGTATAGGTAAATGTTTAAATACAAATAAGAAGAAGAATAGAAATCAACAATGCAAAAGGAAAAAAAAATATATACTTTTAGCCTAAAATCGTCGGATTGTTAGTAAAACATTAAAAATAATTACCGCAATATTTTTATTTTATTTAACATAACACTAAGGCAAGATTTGAGTTGATATTAATTATAGTAGTGATAGATAGTTTATTTACATCATTACACTCATGAACATATCAGGGTTTTCATAGTGAGGTAAGAAAAGGACGAAAATATGAAAATTCTCTGGGAATATTAGGTTTTCGTTGAAAACAATCACTATTTTTCCCGACATCCTGAACACCTACACCTACTATTTCCTAGTAATTTCTATAACTAGAAACGTGTTTATCAAATTATATTATTATTATTATTATTATTATTATTATTATTATTAGCACCGCGTCTTACTACCCGTTCGGGTTATACGCACTTACGCTAATGTGTAGTGGTAGGGTGATTTTGAGATGAAATGGAGGACCTACAGTTTAACGTGGAATCCGAACCACGGTGGAGGCCTGGCATTCCCCACATTCACAAGATGTCTTGTCAGAGGTGAAGGAAGGGTTTGGTAATCAGATAAATCTTTTCCAGGACCGAGGATTGAACCCCGGCCGCCAGCATAGAAGTCTGACACCTTACCTCTAGACCGCCAGGTCACCCATCAAATTATATATAAAATAAATACATAGTAGTGTATTTCTCTATATAATATATAAATGTCTATATATTATATTTACTAGGGTTTGTATAATACAATTTAAATATTTACGATTATATATATGTAATATATACTAGTATGTATAGTTACAAACATAGCTTAATATACTACATGTCAACAAGGTTTAAGAGCCACCACAAGCACACAACAATATTATTCAAACTAAAATCTCTGAAATTGTTGAAGGGCAAGGTTACTCCCCTCCCACCCGTACCTCCCAAAGTTTCAAGACTGATGTAGTAAAACAATTACCGTATGTTGTAACATTGAAATATTTATATAAATGCAGCGAGGCAAGCAGAGAAGGATCAACACATACAACAAGAAACGTATAAATATGGGAGATTTCAGAATAGGTCTCCAGTAATTTGGAGTGGGTGTTATAAATACGGGGGCTTGGTTTGACATAGTTCTAACTGATAAAATTGACCAAATGGATGTTATATCACTGCTGTGTACTACATTACAGGCTCTATAAGGGAAAGTGACTTTGGCTGCTATCTGGTGGAAAAAACAGAACTACCCTTTTGCCAGAGTTCTAATTGCTTGTTATCCTTATAGCGCTGTCTATATTGGCGCGCAAACCACGTTAAAGAAGAAAGACTGTTATTGTCATGTGAAAGTTGTGATCAGGAGTTCAATTTATATTTATTCATGATTGTAACAAACATTTAT
This sequence comes from Timema californicum, assembly GCA_902141385.1. Lineage (NCBI taxonomy): Eukaryota > Metazoa > Arthropoda > Insecta > Phasmatodea > Timematidae > Timema > Timema californicum. Next base: position 16,246 of record CABFOW010001286.1, on the reverse strand, counting down.
GATTGTTGAGCTGTTTATTTTTAATGAGTAAAATTTAATGTGTAATAAGATCATGTGTGTAATTTCACTAGATTCACAGCAAAATTGCCGCCCCATTGCAAGAAAACACTTCAAATCTTTCCTGACTTTCGAGTCCCATTATTGTCGGGCAGATACAAAAAATAAATATTTAGGCTCTGACTTGAGTATTTCTTAGATGTATTGTTTGTATAAGAATAACTGTGCCGAGGAAAATAATCCCCCAGTAAAGAGTCTCTTTTCTATAAAATATTTGTCACTATATTTAATCTCGATTTCCATATCCCAAAGAGTATCCCAAAGGTGTGAGTTGTGTGAAAAGAATGAAGTAGCAAAATATACAAATACATTAACAGAAGAATTAAAGTTGGAATACGGTAGGCATCAAACATTAAATAATGCAAAGTGGGAAGAAAAGAAAAAAGATAAGGAAAGTGACTCTTATTTCTTAATGTTTGATATTCAAAATGTAATTTTGTATCCACATGCAATCATCAGCTCCTTGTTCTACAAAAAAAATAATTAAATGTATTTAATTTAACTGCATACTATTCAGTTACTAGGAAAGTATACTGTGCAATATGGTCAGAAGTAATGGCAGGCCAAACTGGAAATAATATTATGAGTATACTAGAAGAATTTTGGATGTATTAATTGAAGAAATTGATATCAATGATTTAATTCCATGGTATGACTCATGTGTGCCCCAAAATCTATATCGATTATGTCCAACGCAATCCTAGATTTCCTGAGGGACAATTCAAATATATCGTCTGCCACTATGAAGTTATCTGTGCCGGGTCACTTTTATATCCAAGAGGTGGATAATGCAGATAATATTATCGAAAATTACATGAAACAAACTGATTTCTACTCTCCACTGGGTCCGATAAGGATATTAAAACAAATGAACCGCCGCAACCCTTATCGAGTAATACAAATGAGACCCGATGATTTCAAGGACTTCTCAGGAACTGCAAAACTATTAAATTACAAAACTGTTCCATTCTCCCAGGTAGCAATGATAAAGTTAACCAAATCAAATCATGAAATTATAAAATATAAAACTCAACCATGAAGTAAAAGAAAATGAAAAAAATTGCCAATATCAAATTTAATTTTACTCCGAGTAGGAGGGTAGGGAGCAAGCCTAGAGGACTTATGTTTTAATTATCAAACCAAAATTTCTAAGGAAGAATATTGAGGTTTCAAATACTAAAAAAAGGGGACATAAAAACAGCCATCCCCTTCATACCTTTGCAGGAGAGGGAGTACTACTCATCATGGCTCAAATTATAGATTAACTAAATTTTGCCTGATATTGTATACCATTTTGATGTTATTTTAAAATTAAAACAACGATTGAGTTAGTTTTAATGTATATATTATTTTGTATAAAATTGAAATATAATTCATAGTTATAATGAGAGTATTTATTTGACTACTTATAAAAATTAGTTTGATAGAGTTGTATGTGCAGTTAGAACCTTGTAATGTTCCCGAAGAGTCAAAATCATAGTTACAAGGCCCTAACTGCATTTCTCCTACATCATATTCGGAAAATAAAAAATAATTTTTAAAAGAATAATAGTCTAAAAAGCTTTAAATAGACCTATAAGAGGGCCTAAAAAACTATTTTGAAAGATATTCAAAATAAAAAAGTAATATTAAATTGAAACCTTAAGCTATATTTTCTCAAAATTATGGTTTATGTGGTTAGAACCTTGTCACACCAAGCCCGCGAATAACCAAATACTATTAGGTGAGGAATAAAATTTATTTTTGGCATTCAGGTAGAGGTATAACTTTATATAATCAATTACGTATTAAATTATGACATTCTATATTTTAAGTTAGTGAAATGTAGGCGGATGGATTCATCATTTTCAAATTTAATTGAAACAGCTACATCCTGTGTGTCACTAAATATTATTCCACCAAAAGTTAATTTCACCAATCTAAATAACAATTAAATTGTGATAATTATTATTATTAAAATGAATCTTGGGAAAATAAGTTGATGTTGAAAGTAAGTAAAACTCTTAGTTAGGGTGGATAAAAATTTGCCAGGAATATCATGGTATATCTCCAAATACCCTAATAGTATTTAAATATTTGAACGTTCTAGGTGATTATTTGTTGAATTTGGGGGTAAAGGCCAAAGGTAATTTCAAAATTTTCGTAGCTTATTTAAGAAACTTTGTGTTTAAATCTATAATTATGTTTATTGAAATTGGAAATAAAAGGAGGTAAGTGCCAGTTTCGAAATTTCTAGTTCTGATATAAACAACTACTTATGACTATGGTTGAAGATTTAAAAATTTGGGAAGATATCATACTCTCTGAAAACTAATAACATTAATTTCAAATTGAAAAATTTGAAAATGGGGAGAAGTGAATCTTCTCAAAAAAATTTCAAACCTAATTTAATAGAACACTTTCTGTAGGATCAATAATTTAAAAATCTACTTATGTGTTTAAGGACAACACCAAATTATTTGACAATATTTGAGTTTTATTCATCCTAATAATAAAAAGTAGAAAATTGTTTGAAATAAATAAGGGGCTAAGAGTGTCACACACTGTTATAAAAATAAATTTGAGTAGTGTAATATTTAAATGTGGCCGGTAATGTCAGGGCTCAGTATGTATCAATAACAGATCCTTACCTCATTTTACTTATCTTATGATAGCTTTTAGGCACACATTTATATTTTATTCTTGTGTTTACATTCCGTTTTAGTCAACCAGGCTATTTTTCATTTTTAATCAGATTATTTAAAAGATTTATGAATAAATAATTAAAGATTTGGTATTTATTACCTCTGGCTATATTTATATTCAATAAATAAACAAAGCTATTTATGGTTTCCGTTGATAAAACGGGCACACCAACAAACAAAAAAAGTACTTTATTTAACACTTTTTTGAAGCACTTTAAATTATATCTAAAAGCCATTCTTCGTCATCTAGCAATGTTTTAAAACATAATATTTATCGATTAAAATTTTTTATTTGATAATATTCTAAAAAATCAATTAAACATATAAAATTAATAAGTGGTTTTATGTTTCCTGCATGGTACAAAAAATAAGCTCTTAAATAATTTTTGCATACATTATAAGCTAATTTAAATATGAATTACTCTAATTTTTTATATACGTTAAAATGAACGTGTGGAATTTATTCAAATATGGTTAAAATTCTTCAAACTAAAATTATTTATTTAAAGTCAAATTGTTAAACAAATGGTCTACATATTAATATTCAAATCTTAAACATGACTACCATTTCATGAACATACATATATACATGATGCAAGTATCTTGAGGTACTTTCTATTTATAAATAATTTGGTCATTTTTAGGTATCATTTGCTGGAGAATACTGTCATTGATATTCAAAGCTATTCCAGAGATCTTCTTGAGGATAGACGACGTTTCATTAAGAATGATTTCAATGGAGTCGCACGTCTCAATGATATTCGAACGGATATAACTACGGTAAACTTAAAATTTGCATTTAACATATTTTAAACCTTTCCGGCATCTTATACAATAATTACATTGAATATTTATAAACGTACCAAATATAATTTTGGAATAGTAGTAGGTATCACAAATAAAACTGCTCTCCGAAAGGCTATACAAATGTTATAATAATTAATTAACATTTTTTTTACTATAAGAATTACATTTTATATAAATATTGTATTAATTTTAATCACTCCTTTTTACTTCAATAGATTATAATTTCTGGTCTTATTATCATGAATATAAAATTAAAATCAGATTTATTAAAGCTTTTAATTTAAGAAACCAAAACTAATCTAACCAAGGTCATCCCTAAGTTTTCTAATATATTAGCTACAAAATTAACAATAACCTAACGTTTTTAGGAGATTTATTATTATTATGTAAAATATCAACAATATTATTGATTACCAAATGCATGGATGATATTTAGACTCTGATAATAAAGGAAAGATCAAAGCTGTTTATAATTCATGGATATTCAAAAGTACTGGTGCAAAACTGAAGGCCTGTAATGAGAGTCGTGTCAACGGTAACCGAGCAGTAACGGCTCTAAAGGAAGGATAACGGCATCAAAATCTTGCCTGGCCATGGTAGCTACTGCCGCTGCTATTGTAGCTACTGGCACTTAGTATAAAAGATTGCTATTCCCAAGCAGGAGAAGGCTTTTATCGCTAGCAAATTTTCACAAACGGGGGCTGTTGTTACAGAGAAGTGAAATTTTCAGACAAAACTCGTCAAGCCTATACCGCTTATAAACTGTATTGCGCGTTGGGTGACGCAGTTCAAATACGGTTGTTGTTTATGCGCAAAAAAAAGTATGTGTTGCCCACGGACTTTTGACGAGAAAGGTGACATGATCCAAGCCCTGTACTCAAAAAGTCCAATAAAATCGACAGCAAGGGCTAGTCTGGAACTGTAGTTAACTAAAGCCACGGAATGGCGTATCTTATGGAAGCGTCTGTCCTTTAAGCGGTACAAACTTCAGCTCGTGCATGCACCAAAACCATAGGACGAACTGAAGCGTCAAAACCTTTAAATTGAGATGCAAGGCCAGTTAACAGAGGAGAGGTTCGCTGACAGCTTAGTATTCAACGACGAGGCTACATTCCACCTAAGTGGGAACGTCAATCGACATAACATCAGGATCTGGGGGCACAGAGAACCCACATGCCATAGTGGAGCATTCGAGAAACTTACCAAATGTGAACGTGTTTCGTGCAATGAGCAGGCGAAATGTGTAAGGCCCCTTCTTTTTTGCTGAGTCAAGTGTGACTGGACATATATAACTTGACATGACAAAAGAATGGATAATTTCTCAGCTGGACGAATAATATCTTCCCGGCACACTCTTTTAACAGAATGGCACACCCTCATATTTACAACGGGATGTTCTGCAATACCTGAATACTAACTGACCAGGACTCTGGATCAGCCACGCCTGAAAAGAGGATTTGCCAATGCTTTTCTGGCCTCCACGATCGCCTGACTTAGCACACTGAGACTAATTCTTGTGGGGATACATGAAGGAAGCCATGTACGGGCCCTCATGCCCACAGCCTCTGAACGACCTTAAAACGCCTCTCTGCTGTGGTGGAAATGATATCTGAGGACATCCTGGGATGCATCTGGGCCGATCTGGACTACCGTCTAGACGTCTGCCATGTAACCAACGGTGCTCACATCAAACACCTTTAGTGCTTTCGAAACTTGGAGAGTTCTTCTGTTTTTTTCATGTCATGACGGTTGAATGTCATTTCGTTTAAAAATAAAACAGTTTCACTTTTGTAGGATTACTTTCTAATAAGAAAATAGAGTATGATTATATTATTTAATAATTTAACTGCTTTGGTTTTTAAATCAAAATATATGATTAAATTAAATTTAAATTAAATAAAATCTGCTTTATTAAAATATTTTCTGTAAACATTTGAAATCAATCTGGTTTCAGGCTGAAAATGAGACATATTTTTTGAACATCACTGGACGTACTGTTGTTGATACTTCATCTATTGATATATTGGGTCTGGGATCTTATTCTTATAATGAAAGTGACACTGCAGTTCTTAAATTGTTCATCAATTTTGTTTACCCAAGATTAACGGTAAGTTTTTTTAAATTTTTTAGTTAAATAGGTTATTCTACATTAAAAATTACTAATTTTATTCAAGTATTAATAATAACACTTGCATTGAGCATACAACCTTAATGGTAGTCACAATGATAAAATAAAAAAATCTATTTTTTCATCATAATTAACTGTTTCCAGCCAGTGGCTGGGTCACTTTAGTAGAATACCTTCATATTGCTTTATCCTTCCAACATTTTTCTGATTTAATTTCTCCTTTAGTTTTGTCTTGTACAATTTTTGTTATCTACTCCTCTCATATCTTTCTTTGCCTCCCTTGCCATCTTTTTATTACGTACTTCATTTGGATCCTCTCCTTCACCATCCTCATAAAATGACAATACCATCTCAGTCTTACTTTCTTTGTTATCTAATGTGTTTCCTTTACTACAAATATTTCCCAGATAGCTTCATTCCCCATCCTGTTTCTCCTCATGAAAGCTAACATACTCAACACTAACTTCATTCCCATAGCCTTCACTTTTCTAGTCTATCTTTCATTACATTTTAATGTGTCTGCTTCTTATGTATTAAGTGTGCCCTGTAAAACAATTCCTTGCACTTTCAGGGCATTTCTATTCTCCATAGCAGGTCCCTTTTATAACTATAGAATCCTTTCTGCTATTCTATTATCATTAGATCCTATATATCTCTAACACTTTCCTCAATTACGCATTCAAAATATTTTGTATTTTGTACTGTTCTCACTTCTTCTCCATTCAACTTTAAAACCTCAAAAAGCCTTATTCTCTTCCATGTCATTACCATCAATTCACACTTCGCCATGCTAAATTTCTTTCTACAGTATTTCACTTCCTCATTCGATTCCTGTGTCGTTTCCTCTACTTCCTCTTTCTTTCTTCTCGTATCATCAAAATATTAGCAAACATCATGACTTTGATTCTTTCCTCCCAAAGATTTTAAACATACTTATTTATGGCAATTTCCATTACCATAACATAAAGTAGTAGCGATATTGCACTTCATTTCTTCACTCGATTTATTTAATTTAGAACCACTAAATTCTTCCATTCTCCAACTTAACACAACTCTTGATATCCTCATACATGCTTATCAGTCTCAATAAATCTCTTCTATCCATGTATTTCTCCTCAATTACTTTCCAAACTTTATTTTCATCCACGAAATCTTATGGATTCTCCAAATCCATAAATAACATTATAAAATATTTCCCATATTAATACCTTCCTTCATTCCATTATTTGTCGTATAGCAAATTTAAATACATCTATTGTAAACCTTTGTTCCCTAAATCCACCTTGCTTTCGTTTTATTTCCTATTCTAATTTCCTGCATCTTGTATATTTTTTGTACATTGTCACATCAGTGTTATCATCCCTTATCTTTCCTTTCTTGAAAATAGGTATTATATCTCCTGTATTTCAGTCTTCTGGTATTTAGTTATACTTCAAAATTACGATCAGAATTTGGGATAACCAATGTTTCATCTCTTATCATTTACACATTTAGTGGGTGATTTTCCAGAAAGTATGTTTCTGATATGAAAACCTTTATTCCAGGCTGTTTTAACTCTCGTTTATGCATTTGTATTAACATATAAAAATAATTTTGAACTTTAAAATACCTCAAGGTTAATTGTCACACTAAATAGAGAAATCTGGATCAACGACTCATGTATGTAGCATAGGTTGGCCTTTGTAAAAACTATTGTATGAGGTTTTATCTCTTATTGTGGACATGTGTTTTTAGTACTTGCGTTCAAACTGTTATTAAAGCATTTGAAGTTAGATATAGTACTAAGATAAAATAAGAAGAAAGGTGTTCTATTATACCTATATCCCGGCAAAGATTTATCTGATTACCAAACCCTTCCTTCACCTCTGACAAGACATCTTGTGAATGTGGGGAATGCCAGGCCTCCACCGTGGTTCGGATTCCGCGTTAAACTGTAGGTCCTCCATTTCATCTCACGATCACCCTACCATTACACATTAGCGTAAGTGCGTATAACCCGAACGGGTAGTAAGACGCGGTGCTAATAATAATAATAATAATAATAATAATATTATACCTATATAAAAAAATAAGACTTGTACTTAAAAGTCGCAGGATTTGTAAAGAAAATAATTGATATTTTTGCATAAACATAATGTCAAATATTAGCATAACATTGCAATAAATATAATAATATAATAATGTTATAAAATTTAAACTATAAAAATAATAATATAAAACTTTATAAAACATCTTGAGAATAAATTAACATTTGTAATCAACAAAGATCATAACAATCAACTTTTGATTTCCGAAACACCGATTTAAAAAATGGATTGAACAAAACTCAATAAATGTATTTAATATAAAGGTTTTCTAATTTGAATAGCGCTATAGCCTAATATTAAAATAACAAAATATTGAGTATATATAGTAGTTCAAGATATTATCGACTGTTGAGGACTATTCTAGCATACGTACTATCTTAAAAGTCCCTTCTACCAGAAAATGAGAACCGGCAATTGGTTTGTAATATTAAATTATACCTATATACAAATTTTGATCAAAATCGTTGTAGATATACTAAGAAAGTTTTTTTTTACTTAGATAATCTAACTTTATTTTTACGTATAGATATTTAATTCCAAAAAGCATTATGGCGATTCTTATGAAAACCAATATACCAGGTTTCAATCCTAATCAGTAAAATGGTTTATGTTCTAGACCAAGATGGAAGCACAAAGACTGACGGTATCACAAAAAAAACTTTTTTTAGTATAAATGGATACGTACATACCTACCTACCTACCAAACTACCCACCTACACACGTATATAGATACATACATACATACATACATACATACATACATTCATACATACATACATACATACATACATACATACATACATACATACATACATACATACATACATACATATATATATGTATACATACATACATACATATATATATGTATACATACATACTTACATATATACATACATACATACATATATATATGTATACATACATACTTAATCACACCATTCCCTTAAGGGGTGGTCAAGAAACTCTGAATAGAATAAAAAAAAGTACTTACTTAATCCAACCTCACTAATTCTCTCCACATTTCTCTATATTCGTTATAAAAAAACATTTCTCAGTGCACACCCCACATCTTGTAAGAAGTTTTTTTGGGAACCCTCTCAATTAAAAAGCAACCAAAAACTCCGCCTGGAATACTCAAAAAACTAACTGCCATATAATTCTTAAATTCCCCTTACTGCTTTATCTTTGTACAAAGGAACAATAACAGCATTCTTCTAGTCATTAAGAACATTTTAAATCCAAACACACACAACGAATAACTCACACACTTTAACAAATTTGTCTGCCCCACACTTACTTATTTCACTTTTGATCACATCTACATCCACAGCTTTGCCATTTTTTAACACTATTTTCTTTAACACATCAGCCGTGTATATTAGTTGACCTTTCCCTATTTTCTGCTACCCTCTCCACATTCTCACCAAATAATTGCTCAAAATACTTCTTTCATTGCTCTCTTATACTGCTTTAAACATAGATCATTCTATTACGTCCATTATAAATTACATGGGTCTTTCCTTAATTCATTCTTTAACTCACTTCCTGAACTTATTTTTATTTTCTTAAACAACTATCTGCATTCTTTTTCCTTCTTTTAAACTCATTGTTGCCTTCCTATCCTTTACTACTTTCTTCGCTATCATATTCTACTCTTTTTATAAGTCCCAAAAAATCTTACATCCTGTTTCATTATTATCAGCAATCATTTTCTTATACAATTCTTTCTGATTTGTGCACAGCATTTTTTACATTGTTTTTTATATGTTAAGCGATATGCATGGATATTATTCTTGCATTATCTAGTTAAATGACAGATCAACCGACAGGTTACACAATACTTTGTGTATTTATTTTATTGGTAAAGTAATAAAATGACTGAATATAAACCTAGAAAAATACTGGTTGCCAAGATATTTGTAAAAATCTTGTAGATATTTGCAAACATCTCCTAGACAAATATACTTACATACAAATTGTGTACATTGCAAGTCTATATATATATATATATATATATATATATGAATAGTTTAAATTAAAAATACATATGTAAGCACAATAGCAGCCTGTTTTTCAACACTGCTTTGCTCGCTAATGATATTGTGTAGTGGAATGTAGTTTATACTGTATTCTTAAATATAAGGAATACAACAGAAGAAATCTCATTTCAATCCGATGACTACTTTTTAATGTACTGAAAATAAACAAATAGACGGAATTTAACTTACAGAGATATATTGAGTTTTACTATGTATATGCTCTAGTAAATATACTATCTATCTGTTTAATACAAAATTGTGTATTTGTGTCAGACCCCATATTGGGATATTCTATGGGTCTAACTTGACAAATGAGAACCTTAATATAAATGTTTTAAACTGATGTTGTTAAACCATTACTTTTTAAAGGAAGTCGAAAACTTCACCCCCTTTAACACCTTACCCCTTTAGCCGCATATCTGGAATTGCTTAGTCTATGGAGTCCATTTTAAGGTGAAGGTATCCCTTTAAGGCTTACCAAAAGAAATCCCCCCTTACCCTCTTACATAATTAGCACACGGGCTTGCATCTAAGTTGAATTCAGTGAAACGTATTGATATAAGATAATGTTTGGTGTAAATATTTTTAATTTCAGGTGAAATAAAATAATGAAAAATTATTCATTTTCCATTTAGTTAATAATGTCAATTATTATTTTTCAGATGAACTACAATTTTAGTATAAAATATCTACGAACTAATGAAAGTAGTATCGGTTCCGTTTCTATGATTGTGAGAAATTATAACTTTCTTTATGAAATGTGGACTCACGTAGTCGATTATAACTATAGAAGATTAATTTCACGATTTCCACTGAGAACATACGGGTAAGTTCTTACTTATCTTTTGTTATTAAAATATAAACTATAGTGACAATTTGGAAATAAGTAGTATTTTGTATTAATATATATTTATTTCATTGTTTCTTTTAAACACTCTAATAATATATTCTTAAAATTGAAATATGATACTTGGTCACAGGAATCGAATTAGGTACCTTTGGCTTAGTACGCCAATTTTCTACCACTGAGCTATCAAGCTCTCGTCCCTTTCTCAAGGTCATTCTTAACTCATATTTTAAGACAGAGTCTATGATGGACGTGTGGAAATTGTCGGCTACAAATGTCTGATTTTATTATGATCACATGGTATCCTGAATTCCTGGGTCCGATATTCCTCGGTAGCTCAGTGGTAGAGCATTGCCATACTATAATCAAATATCCGAGGTTCAATTCCTATTTTTAGGGGTCATTTTTTAATTTTTAAAATATATCTAGATGGAGAATTCCACGCTAAAAAGAAAAAATAATAGCTTTGGTTATTTGATTCTTAATATTCCATCGCTTACAATTATAATAGTTGTACAAGTGGCAGGCTGCAATAAGCCAACTACCGAGTGGAAGGTGATTGCGTTTTCTGATAGCTCGTGATCTTAATGATGACAACCTTATCACATTCTAGCTTTGAAGTGTTCCATTTGATTGGGAGGTTAGAATCGAGCTATTGTGATCTGAGAATGCTCAAAACATTCATTTTAATCGATATGCCTAATATGCCTTAATAACTTTTTTAACTTGTTTTTGTGACATGTTGAATACCAGTTGAATTTTATTGGACTACACAGGCCTTACTCTTTTTGCATTCGTTGTATTATAATAAAGTTATTTGAACCAGATTTTAAAATACTATATCATTTTTAGCTACTGATTAAATGTTTGGTAAGTATGTGAGGAAAAGATATGTATTATGATAAAATATAAAATTGAGTAATATCAGTATATAAACGTAAATCCATAAAGTAGGATTACATTAACAAAAGATGTAACTAAGCAATCTCAATACTCAGTGGCGAAGCGTGATGGTAGATTTTGGGTGGGCCAAGACATTAACATGCATTAATGGGCACACTAAACGATGTCGAAAATGGGATATTTATGAAGTTTTATAATATAACACAGGCAGAATAATAATAATATTAGAAAAATATTAAATAGTCATTTTTGATAGTTACAAAGTCACTCAATTTTCAAAGGTACATCCACTAAATTCTTAAACATACTGATAAAATATTACTAAATACAATTTAGAAAGCTCAATAAAATAATAAAATTCAGATCATCAACACAAAACTAAACTAATCTACACCAAAATAAACTTTTGAAACACAATTTGTATGATGAGAATGTAACACTCAAGAGTTAGGGATAGCAGGCTTACCGGTTACCTTCAGTGGCTGTGTTGAACAGTTGCACGCGCATTACATTCAATAGCTCCACACAGGCCTGATTCTACGGGTATGTTAGACGGAAAGGTATCAGCTTATCTTTACAAAAGAAGTGACACATTTGATTCACATGCTAACATGTAACTATACTTTAAAAATGACCATTAAAATTTCTATTGTAAATCGGTTTTAGGTAAAGAAATGTTTTCTCTCCTTTTAAAAACCTTCTGGGATAGCTGAGCTTATCCAACTTACCCCGACGCCTTACCACTCTGAATTACTCTTATCTATACTTGAAACCCATTAATACAAACAAGTGAATTTGACAAGAACCTACCAATGATTCGATTCTCAGATTAATGATAATATTTATTTTTCACAGAGCTGACTCAGTGTTTGTGAATGGTGATGACATTTCAGAGGAAGTAAGGCAACTCATTAAAACATTACTCAAAGAAAATTACAAGAAAGCTTTTGGAGATGGAGATTCATTGGCTGGTCGGTTTTACAATTACATATACTCAAGGCCACGAGATGGTGATCTTGATATAAACGACTATATTTTTGTTACATAAATTAATAGTTTTATAAATTCTTAAATATTATGTATAAAACTTTACGGGAGATGGTTAGTGAAGAAATATATGATACATTGTTGGTTATTTTATTAAAGTAATATTATTTATTATCTTTAAATTATTGTTGTTATATAATTATTAAAGGGCTTACTTGTGATGTTTTGATTATTTATTTATTATTTAGTATACTTATATAATACTAACAACAAATCTGCCATCCAACACTCCTTTATAAATATAAAATAATATTGTAATATTGGATGTATCTAATGTCAACTTATTGGAAATATGTAATATTATAAAAAATAAGATAGTTGTATATAAACACTAATTTGAAACATAATCCCGATGAACGACTTAGCAAATTTAGTACTAGTGTGTTTCGGCTGATCGTGAAGAGCTGGAATAATGGCGTTTAAATTCTTTTTTCACCGCATAAAATTAACTGATCAGGCTGTACGCTAAAAGCTATTTAATTAATAAATATATTTGTGCAGGCAAATACACCTAAAGATTTATGTTAAGTTCTGACATGTCAACAGAACTATTATTAAAAATGAAATATGCCCAAATAACAGGAGTAGTCAAATCCATGGGACATGAAATTTTATGGTTATTTGACACTTGCTATGTCTATGTTTTTTAATCCATGGCTTACAGTAAAATTATGTATCAGTGAATTTATAAAATAAAAATTCATAAATTAATGATGTTTTTTTTTAAAAAAACTACTCACTATATAAAACTGTTCTTAATTTTAATCGTAATTTTAGTTGTAAGTTATTTGGTATAAATATTTTAGAAATACACGTGTTTCAATTCTTTAAATTAGATAAACATGCAAGACACAGTGTTTGTGAAATGTTGTCTATAAATTTAAACTTGTTTTAATATTAGAGCCAAATAGAAGGTTATAGAGAAACACTTTCTTCGGTATACTCGTGGTCTAAGTCATCACTCTTTTTGTTGAGTAGGCTGCCGATGATAGGTAGATCAGTGTTATAATCCCTTTGGGGGTTTATTTAGGGTTAGAGCTAGGATCCAAAGTGATAATGGCAGGAGTCCGGTTTTAGTGTTAATCATAGGTGTAGAACTGGTTATTTTGTGGAAACTTGTTTTTATTAATTTAAAGAAATTGATCCTGAATAATAATGTTTGCACACACAATGTGGCAGCTTAATTTATATAACTCGGTGATTCACCGACTGAATTTGAAAATTGGAATTGATTTATTGCAGCCCACTTCTCAATAAGGCTGTAGACAGAATGAAGAAAGAAGCATTCTTTTGGAGTATATTATTCGAAATAAATATTTCTATATGTTTCCTTCGGTCTTACTTTCTCTGTTTAAGTTGCACCATGTTCTATTTGTTCCAAAAGAAAGGAAGAGAGAAAGATAGTGTGTGGAAGGGGTTATATTTCCCAAATAGGGGAAGTCCATGTATTTTGGACTAGCGTGTAACTTGGACCAGTATTATTTCGGAGCAAGCATGAAAGATGGCACCACCTCTCAGATGAAGAAGTGATCATTGGGTGTCAAGGACCTGATTACACCACTTTGGTTCACTCGAGCACGAGTATCTGTGCTGGGAGGGTGATTAACCAGCGTGGCTTGATTTAGCTTATTATTTGGGTTCAGTTGCAGGAAAATGTATTGTTTACTTCCAAGCTAGAAATGAAATGAAACTTTATTTGTTTTTCAATAAAACCCTAAGGTAAGATATTTCATAATTATATTTAGGTATACGTAACTCTAAACTGAATAGTTTTATAACATATCCTGTAATTTAGACCACACAATATTGGTCATACAATGGACTTGTCTACTGCAGTAGAAGATGATCTTGTCCTTCATCTGGTAATTTAGGAAAATATGTTTTATGGGTAAGCGTTCTAATTTTATTATTTGCTAAACAGCTATTTTAATGATTGTCTGCTTAATACAATTTAAGTGCGATAACTTTAATAAAAAACTCCCAAAATTTTACTTTACTCAACAATAATTTAGTATGCATATAAATATATATATATCTGTATCTGTCTATTATAGGGTATAGCCATGGTTCTTTTTTCCAGCCTGATTAGAAAGGGTGTGATGAAACTTGCGTTTGAAATTGCAAAGGCAAATAAATTGAAGACGCATTTCAACAAGGACAAGCAATCAGATGGCAGGGAATGGTTTGAAGGCTTTATGAATCGTTACTCTGAGCTGAACCTAAGACAACCAGAGCTAACCTCTCAGGCTATGGCTTCTAGTTCTAACAAGGTTGTAGTCTATACGTTATTTGATGTAATAGAGAATAATATTGATGAACATAAATTTACTGCTGAACGAATATTAAATATGGATGAAACTTCTCATACAGTTGTGCAACGTTCTGAAAATATCGTGGCCCAGAAGGGAAAACACGAGGTAGAAGCTATTACTTGTTGTGATCGAGGGAAAAATGGGACAAGGGTTTACACTGTCAGCGCAACAGATTTCTACGTCCCACCAACGTTGATCTACCCCAGGAAGAGGATGAAGGAATCTGTTTCATTTGGAGCTCCACCGCACACAATATTCTGCTGTCAGGATAAAAGGTGGATGAACGTCAAAATATTCTGTCATTGGATTGAACACTTTGTGGCAGTCGTGAACCCTTCAGCTGAAACAAAGTTTTTGTTGATCCTGGCTGGGCCCAGAAGCCACACCCAAAGTCTAGTTGCCATTGAAGTTGCCTGAAAGCATGGAATAATTATGTTGTCACTGCCATCCCATTGTATCCATCGGATGCAGCTTTAGAGGTGTACTTCTTCAAGACACTAAATACATACATGGGATCATCAATTTAGAAAAAAATAAGGGAAATTTCTGGGAAATAGCTAACAACTGATAACGTAGCGTCCCTAGTCGGTATTGCATTCCCAAGAGCAGCAATTATGGAAATTGCTATCAATGGATTCAGAGATAGTGGATTATGGCGGGTGTACTGACATGTTTTTACTGATGCTGACTTTGCTCCATCAGCTGTAATGGATCAGCCTGAAGCTCGTCAAGATAAGGACACATCATAGGCTACAGATACAATATCAACTCCAGGCCCTTCAAATGCGACCCAACATGAGAGTCCAGATTATGTTCCAGCTCAAATAATTATATTCTTAATTTCATCCAGTGCAGATAGATAGATTGGGTGTTATTTTACTAAACTGACCTGGCCACAGCCAGGAAACAGTTAACGATAATGAAGTGGTATTGATGGGGAGCCTAGTTTTATACAACCATAACATTCTGTTATCGATCATCAAAATTATTTAATATGCATATTGTATACATTAACAATGATATGCGGCTCTGGTAAATTAATAGTTTAACACCACAACATGTATTTATTTTACAACAAATGACAAATACTTATCTATTAGGAAGTTATCAAATTTTTACTTGTGGAACTAATTGCAGAAAATTAATAATTTACAAGACAAAATAATGCAATCTATATATTATGTAATAACAAAACAAATGATGAAACAAATTTGCGAAATAGATATTAAAGTTTTATACATTTTGTTTATTTTAACCCCCCTCTCAAACGTATCATCGGCTTCTAATATTTGTCAGGATGTGTTGTGGCTGATGATGGGGGAGGAGGGGTGG